>PVIR01012592.1:0-44293 GCA_004026965.1 Petromus typicus
CCCAGAGCCGAGTGAGCAGGGGCTGAGGACCTGGAAACCGTCAGATCGCTCCTTCTCCCTATTGATTATCTCAAGTATTTTCATAGTGACAGGAATTAACTGATGCAGTGATCACTGACTGGTCTCTACTACGTACGTGGATTCTCATACATTGGGTCTATGTGTGGCTAAAAGATTGAAAATTAAGGTAATCGAACAGATTTTCCAGAAACAAAAATCTTACTATTAAATATGCGAAGTACAGTCTGGTTATCTGGATAGAATACAGTTCTGTGAGTCATTAAGTTCCAATCAAATTGAGGAAAATATATTTATGTGGGGAGTTTGTTTTCCATTGAATACATGTGTGTCACCAATTTCCTTGCATTTTGCATGAAAGAGGAGTCACTCTGGTTTCTGCTTTTTTCTTTTTTACCTAGTTCTACTTTAGTGGCAGCTTAAAACATTCCATTTCAAAGACAACACTGGAAGCTCTCCTGGGAGTGGTGTTGCTCTCTCGAGTGATCTTTGATCAGATTGTAATGGAAAAATCCCTGCAGGTGATAGAAAATGTGTACATAGATTTGAATACATAAAATATGTATTTTTTATTTCCTCCCTCTCCCTTCTAACTACAACCGTCTTTAGCATACTGACTCCAAAATGACTGGATCATCTTGGGGGTAGATTTCAAAAGAGTGACAATTTTAGAAATTGGTGATGAAATAATTAGATTTATAAATTCTTTTGTAACCACAGAGTAAGTTTCAACAGTAATAATGAAAGCTGCAACTATATAGGATAAGTATAAGAAATGTTGAAGACTATAGAAACTCAATCCAAAAAATGTAATACTCCACTCCACTAAATGTTTTAATTATTAAGCATTATGATGTTTCCTAGTTGATATTGTAGGTTTTTTGAGGACATTGAAATTATATATAAAATAAACTTATGAAATCAGTTCTACTGACACTTACAAGTTCAAGGACCTTGGATTTCACATATATATGTAAACAAAACATATGAATGTGCTTCTCTATAGCTTCAACTTAGATATTGGATGAAAAACAAAAAGTTAAAAATAAAAATATATATTTACTTAGATGTTACTTATTAAATTGTATTTCTCCTTAAAGTTATCATTATACATATGTTAGATTGTTTGACAAGAAGCACCATTGGACCACGTCTGGGATTTGGTACAACTGCAAGTGGATAGATTGTGACAAACAGCTGGAGTCCTTAAACTGCTTATATTTATTTTTGGGAAAAAAGGAGATAAACTTTAAGCCAATCCCATTCACAACTTAATCCTAAAATGTATGACCAAGACATTTACATTACATTTAGGGAGTTATTTAAAATATAATTGAGATTTTGTCTTAGAATCAAGGGATTTACTGACAAAATACTGTGTAAGAAATTGGGTGCACACGAAGGTGTGTAAACACTTGATCTAGCAGTCAACATTTTTTTTTTTTTTTTTTTTTTTTTAGACAGGGTCTCGCTTTTGTGGTTCAGGCTGGCCCTGAGCTCAGCCTCAAACTCACATCACAATCCTCCTTCCTCTGCCTCCCGAGTGCTGGGATGACAGGCGTGAGCCACCACGCCCGGCACTGTGGTATGTGGTACTGGTTGCGGCTGGGTGTGGGGTCTCCACGCCCAGTATTGTTATGTGGTTACCGGGGAATCGAACCCGGGCCCTTGTGCTTGCAAGACAGGCGCCGGAACCACTGAGCTAACTCCCCGGCCCTAGCAGTCAACATTTTTATTATTGAAATGAACACATATTTTGAAAAGAGAGATTAGCGCTATTCAAATATCGTATTTGTATTTTATTGTGTTTGGGGAACCTATAAAGTCATAAATCCTTAACAAATTCTTCTCTACTGATGTGGAAATATTTTACATCCATTTTAGACATTCAAAATATACAGCAATATTTAATGTATCAGATTGGGAACAACTTTTGACACTTTTTTCCCTGATGCTTTCTTTAGGCACATTTCTACTCACTTTGAGATGTAGTAACAGTGTATGTATGTATGAATATATATATATATATATATTCTATTCTAAATCTAAATTGTCATTGCACTTTTGAATTTGGAAAATGTACAAAGTTACTTATCAAATCTACTCTGTTTTGATTTTTTGCTAATATTTTATAATTTCTAGATAGTTCCTAAAAGGTAAACAATATAACTTTGATACTTATAATAATTCATAATTATTGCAATTTCAGAAATATATCTTAAGATTATCAAAATGTATTTCATTTAGCAGAATACAACACTTAAATTTTTTGTTGAATTTTAATGTAAATAATATATCAAAATGCACACATAAGAATTATGTACTGTAGATTTTATCCCTTAGGCAACAAATTTTAGTTTATTTTCATCTATTTTTATAACATATTATGCTGGAAAATGGTTTGGGTTGTTATTGGTTAAATTTTATTTTTAAAATTTTAGAGATATGCATGATTCATTTAAGTATTAATTTCATTAATATCTCAAATGTTTACTGTTAAATATGAGTTCAAGTGAGAGAGAGGGACTGGGAAGAAATAAGAATCAAGATATATTATGTACAGGTACAAATTCTTGATGACGAATATGAAAATAATGTATACTTAAAATGCAGCAATAAACTCAATTTTAAAAAAAATTTAAAAAGAAAGAAATGAGTTTGACCTAGAATTTCTTATGTGGAAATTGATGACTAGCTTTGATTATTTATTTTGATTAGGTTACAGGAGGTAAAATTTCTGTCAGTGGTATGAACATTACTAACACCTTGATGCATGCTGATGACACTATTTCCAGAAACTGCCAGCAACTTCTGATCCCATGAAAGGCTTAGAATATGCTTTTTAGAATATCCTTCATCAACAGATTTTATTAATTCTTCCTCAATGTCTAAAATTATCTCACATTGTGTATCTGTTTATTTGTTGGTTATTATTTATAAGTGAGAACATTTCCCAATGTTTACTGGTCAATTTACCTTTATTTCTTTTTTTCTTACTTAATGTTACAATAATGTCCAGAAACATAGTAGGAAGAAGTTTCTGAATGTGTGTAGGTCCTGGCAAATTGACATGCCAGAAAATCATAAAGGTCAGTACAATGATATTTAAACAGAATCTTCATAAGGTAGCTGGATATGGGAAGAATATATCATCTCCAATTATTTCCTATTCCCAGAGTTTCTTAGCTATTTTGGTTGGTTTATTTTTTCAAAAGTTTTTATGCGTATTTTATACATATACTCCTACCAAAATTTCATTACAATTTTTGTTAAAATTGCTATAATTTGTAAATTGTTAGAGTAAGATATATTATCCATATAATATTGAAACATTTATCTCTAGAACATAGTGTCTTTTCTCATTAATAGTTATTTTCAGCTCCTTTTGGAATTATCAGGGGAAATCCTGTGTACCACGGGTCTGATTCACCTGAGAGGCCACAGGTGAGCTGAAGTTAGGGTCACGACCAGGCAAAAGATCTCACACTAGCTTTCTACTCCACACATGGCATGGAAATTGACTCAAATGCCAGTAATCTTCACTCATTGATCAGTAGAGTGTCGACAAACATGTCAAAAACCACTTCGACCAGGAAGCTGAAAACAATGCACCAGACTCAAAAGACCTCTGTAGCCTCCAAAATCTAGTGTATTGTTATTGTGAAGTGCGCGCTGCCAGGTTTCCCTTATGCTTGGGAAAAAGAGAACACAAGTGAAAAATAATTGAAGACTTCAGCAAGGAACGGAAGAAGAACGCCAAGGGTAACTGGTAGTAGACTATGTTATACATGCCTAAGACAGGCGAGAATTTTAAAGAAGTCAGGGAAATCTGAGTATTTCTTCACTGCACTTCCAGAGGCTAGTGAAGCTACTGTTCATCTAGTGTTGCATATTTAGGTCTTATATCTTCATCCTACATCTAAGCTCAGATATAATTTTAGTGGGTAAGGAAAAGGGTAGCGGAAGTTACGGCAAATGTTAGATCCACCTCCTTGTCCATTAAAGCAGTTACATGCTTGATTGTTTTGTCTGTGCTGCAGAGCAGCATGACTAACTAGAATGAGATAGAAAATATCAGAATGGGGCCAGGGATATAGCTCAGTGGTTCCGGCGACTGTCTTTCAAGCTCAAGGACCTGGGTTCGATCCCCGTGTAACTACCTAACAATACTGGGCGTGGAGACTCACCCCAGCAGCAACCAGTACCACATACCACAGTGCCTGGCGTGGTGGCTCACGCCTGTAATCCCAGCACTCGGGAGGCAGAGGCAGGAGGATTGTGATGTGAGTTGGAGGCTGAGCTCAGGGCCAGCCTGAACCGCAAAGTGAGACCCTGTCTCAAAAAACCTTTAAAAATAAAATAAAATAAAATATCAGAATGACTAAAATAAATTGTTGACATGCTTCTTCTATTTTCGAGAGTCAAAAGCCTCTGACTCATTGAAGGACTTGGGCTGTAAATTTAGTATGAGAAACTGACGATACACCCGCAAGATGAAAACAACAAAACGTATTTCATAAATGTTTTGTTATATTTATAGTAAGATGATATACATGCAGTCTTCTTTCTTTTTTTCTTTTGCAGCACTGGGCAAACGCTCTGCCACTGAGCCATGTCCCCAGCCCACAGCTAAGTGTTGTAGAAGAAATATCAGTCTACAGTAGGTTTACCCGCTGTCTTCATATCATCACTAAGTTAGCAGAAGTCAGGATTAGAGCTGGGTCTCTTATAAGCAAAGTTAAAAAATAGTTCAAATGTTCTTACACATTTGAGGCCATGAGTCAGTACATTTGGGCCTCCTTGTCTTGTACTCCAACTCCTTTCATATAACTGGTAATATCCCTCCCTTTCTTTTGAATTAGGATTATTGGCAGCAGTAGTTAGCATTTAAAAAAACATGACCCAATCTAATAGACTTTAGATTAAATATATCTTGAATATTTTTTATGCCCCATAACTAACAAAAATTTCTCCACAAACATAGAGAAATAAATAACTACCACCAAAATAAAATAAGATTTAAACTACTTGAGATTTTGTTGCTAATTTACTCATATTATTTCAGTCAATACTGATATTCATTACTCCTTTATATACAGTAATCACAAATATACTTGACCTGGAACCACTGTATTAAAGATTCAGATGCTTGTTCACTGATTTCTCTTGTGTTATAGACATGACAAGATCATTGGTTCTTGTCACTTCATATTATCCTTAGAACGACCCTCTAATATGTGTGATATTTAATTTTTTTAATTTAGGAAATGGAAACAGAAACAGATTAATTTTCCCAATTTTCATTCACTCATTTAATATCAGACATTGATCAAGTCTCAGATAGTAGATGATACTAATAATATATGAAAACAAAAATAATCTTGCTCTAG
Source organism: Petromus typicus (assembly GCA_004026965.1). Lineage (NCBI taxonomy): Eukaryota > Metazoa > Chordata > Mammalia > Rodentia > Petromuridae > Petromus > Petromus typicus. Next base: position 5,409 of record PVIR01012592.1, read on the forward strand.
ACTTCCTCAGTGCCTACCATCTGGTGAGAAACTTTCAAGTCAACAAAATGACATGGGCTACTCTTAGGAATTGGGCAAAATTTATATCAAGTATTTACTCTCCTGTAAATGCTCTTATTCACACATAGTTTAATGAGTATTTTAAATGCAGTGAGAATTGCACATGTACATGTCTTATTTTTTCTCTTCATCACTTTCCAATAGTTAAGTGCAGCACTTAATAGTTCAGAATTGAAAGCACAGTCTTTCAAAAATAGCATCTCCCAAGTCACACCACTAATATACCAGTATAATTTCATGTCTTAGAGATTGGCACTGGCCCGTCTGTTGTGAAGAACTGAGACTTTCTGATATTTTGGTTTCTTTCACCTCCAGTTCTACCACCAGACCCTGTAGGCTCCTGTTCTGAGGAATCATTTGCAGAGTTTCATAGCCTTCCCTGAACACCTCAATTTTCACTATTGATAAATGCTTACTAGTATTCTTATTCCTCATGGAACAGGAAGCTGTACTTTGGCATTAGTTTTATAGGGTGTGCCAGGTGTGGTATGTGGTGCTGATTGTTGTAGGCGTGAGTTTCCACACCCTGCACTGTGGTATGTGGTTACCAGGGATTGCACCTGGGCCCCTGGGCTTGCAAGGTGGGTGCTGGAGCAACTGAGCTAAATCCTTGGCTTCTGAGGAGTATTTGATTAATATCACTCCCTTACAAAATTTAAGCTCTAGATTTATACAGATCATATAAATTCTTGCTCTCTTTCTTGCTGTACTTTCTAGGATCAAAATCTAGCTCCACTATTTACTAATAAAAGAATTTGGGCCATAAATTTTAGTGTTAGCAACCTGACAATTTACATGCAAGATGGAAACAGAAACACATACTTCCTATTATTTATCAAAGATGGATTGCTATGAGGTAAATAATTCAACTTTTTTTTTCCAAAGAAAAATGATAAAAAAAAAGAAGTGAGTACAGGACAGTCAAGATTTGGAGTCCATTAAGTTTTATTCTCCCTCTCATATCACAGTCCTATAATAGCCATAATAAAAAATCAGGCATGATGCTGTTATTGTAATATTTATGTTTTAAAGTGAAAAAAAAATAAAAAGAACTAGTAAACAATTCAAGATGATTTTTAGGGCTTTTAAAAAAATTTGAAAAAATTTAAAAAGGCATACTGGCATTAGTATGGGTTTTTAATGAAGACATAATTTTAGATAGATGAGATTATGTAAGATTTTTATGGAGGTATAGTTAGAGCTTAGACACAAACTAATGAGAAACATTATTATAAATTAAGAGAATATTGTTAGACAGCTTATTCAACCCCAATTGTGACACATGCATGTTAGAAATGCTATAATATTGTAGAAAAAAGCTGAAGACCTTGCATATAGTAGTGAAGCAAGGTTCAGGGAGCAGTGAATCTTGAGAGAGCATGTTGAATTTGAATACGAGATGAGGGAAATATTTCAGATATTGGAATTGATTCATAAACATATGAATATCTGCATGCCTGTGGATATTACATAAAGACTGTTTTGTAAGACAAAACTAAAAAGTTGAAGGAAAGAATTGTCACTGTTGATGTTATGATTCCAAAAAAATGTCTTGTGTGTGTGTATTTGTGTGTGTGTATGTGTGTTGGCTTGAAGACAGGTCAGCAAAACATTACTGTGTTTACTTCCCACAAAAAACCCAGGCCTACACAGTATGTGAGGTTATGAGGGAATGGCGGCAAATACAGATGAATAATAGGGAATCAGAACCCGTTTAAGGGTTGCCTACAAAGCCATTAAATAGGGTATCTTGGACATTTATTACCATATAGACTAAAGAGGCATTATTGTGTTCTCTCTATTACCACTCAGCAGTTAATGCTGTTAAAGAATGAATAGGTCAGAGAGACAGGAGGACAGCTCCTAAAATTCTTTATAAAATGTATTAATTATTGTTAAATATGACATTAATGACTAAAATAATGACATTACTAACAGTGTTGCAGCATAATGTGGTGTAAAGGGCACAGGCCTAACGGGTCAGTAAATCTCTGTCTGCTATTAACTGGTTGTGTGACCATAAATAGGTCACTGTACGTCACTTAGCTGTGGTTCTTCCATTTTTAAATTAACCTTTTAAGGTCTTTTTGAGATTAAAAATTCTATGATTTTATGATGGCTGCTTTGTAACAAGATTTTTTCATTACCTGTCTCAATTGTTAGTCCGAGAAAGAGGATTTGAAACTGAAAGGATTTGCATAAATTGCATACTCTTAGGTTTGTTCAGTAACAATGATTGTGGTTAACGTACTGATGGGGCAGATGTTTTTGTGAAGTATAATTTTTAGTTTTAGTTCCTTCTTGTCTTCAACTTTAAAACAAATATCATTGTGCTTTTATACATCCCTTACACAGATTTCAAGACACTATAAAATAAAACTTTTCTTATTTTCCTGTATTATTGGAATCAATATTTGATATAGTATTTATTCATTTATGTGCTTCATAAATGAATAAGTCAGGGATTGATACATCTTTCTGATAAATCCTTTGAAGGAAGAATAATCCAGCTGTGAAACAGCAAGCCTTCTTACGCATATCATGCCGGACTTTGATATTGTCACATTGTTAATTGTTTGCACATCATCTTTTTAACTTCAGATTTATAAAGAAATATTCCATAATGAGCAAGATTTTTGTGTATGCATAGAATGGAATCAATGGAGACCAAAACAAAGTGCTAGTAAATTCGGTAAGAATTCTAAACTAACAGAAGTTTATGTACGATGTATACTTTGTTTCTACATTATTGGAGAGTAGCAAATTTTCCAGAAGAATGTTATGAGTTTCATCTCATATTTCTATTAAAATATTACATGTCTATTACATAGTGCACAGGTTATGACCAGTAAATATGGTAGGTGGTTAAATTTTTATAGTTCTTGATAGTAAAAGATATATTCCCATGAAATCATTTTCTTTTTTTAAGATAAAGTCTGGCTTTGTAGTTCAGGCTGGTCCTGAATTTACAATGTAACCCAGGCAAGCCTCAGACTCACAAAAATGTTCCTGCCTCTGCCTCCTGAGTACTGGGATTACAGGCATGAGCCAACCCCCCCAAGGACTGTGGTATGTACTTACCAGGGATCTAACTCGAGACCTTGCATTTGCCAGGTAGACACTGGAACCACTGTGCTAAATCTCTGGCCTTGGAAGCCTCTTTATTTGTTGGTGTCTTTAATTGTACTGTGTGGTTACCTTAATGTTCTGAATCTATTCAAAACTTGTATCTTTTATTATCATTTGATTTTGAGGAAGAGCCAAACATCATATGATGTGAGAAATTGTCTTAACATTTGGTCAAGGTGATACAACCAAACAGTATGGTGAATGTTTAAATAAAGAACTTATTACAGTGAAAAACACCTGGCCATTAACTCTTTTCAAAATAATCAAAATACTCTTCACTTTCTTCCAACATATTTTGTTGTCTTTCTTGCCTATGAATCTTCTATCACAATCAGTTTAAAAATGAAGTTTAAGCATTCACCACAATTTTCAGTCACCCCTTATCCTTTAAGTTCTTTTTCATCCATGAGAAATGTGTTCCAAAATCTACCATGGACTCCTGAAACTGTAGGTAGAACACAATCTTCCATGCACTGTTTTTTTTATGATGCAACACAAACTTACAGTGAATTTAACCTGATAAATTAGGCATAGAAAAAGATTAACAACAACAATAGAACAATTAGAACAATGTATTTATAATAAAAGTTACTCGTGTATAGTCTCAGTTCAAGTGTCTTGTACTTTCATCTTTTCATCTATAGGCAGCAATTCATGAATTCTCTTTGTCATGTCCAAATTGCCCCCATTATTACTTGGGCACTTTGGGGTCATTATCAAGTAAATTAGGGTTTCTTGGAGAGGAGTACTGCAGTGTTATTGCAGTTGTTTGATAATGGAGACAGCTACTAAGTGACTGACAGGAAGATGGTGTACAGAGTATGTAAAGCTGGTCAAACAGGTGATTTGTAAGCTAAGCTAGGTGAAGGGGGTGGCATGATATTTCATTGTACTACTCAGAATGGTACACGATTTTAAACTTATTAACTCTATTTCTTGAATTTTCCATTTAATGTTTTCTGATCACTGTGAGTGGCAAGTAACTAAAGATAAAGAATGTGAAATATCTGGTAAGTGGAGATTACTATATGGATTCTCAGGAGAATGATTTCTATCTTTATCTCAAGGGTATCAATTACAGTATTTATGTATTTAGAATAAAATGTATTAATATATTGATGTGAATCACCAAGACCTGATAGAGTCAACAGAAGATAATATTGAAATAAGTTGACTTTTTATGTCAATTATCTTATCAAGTAGAAGAGGTAAATAACATTTGTTTCAAATAAGCTCATCTTCCTCAAACTAAGATAGTATGTGCAAAACTATTTCAACTTTATGCGCACCCTCTCAACTTCCATCTGTGCTTGGGATATGCAGCATCTGCTGAATGGAAGGAATATGATTTCAAGTGGTCCATGCTCTAGCGCACATGCATATATCTCTGTAAATTGTAAATAGCTGTTATCACTTGTTAGGATAACTTAATTAAACTTGCTTATTAAAAATCTTTAATACGTTAGTGATAAAATCTTGATTAGTACATTTTTCCTGCTAGGTGACCTTCTAATTTAATAGAAAATGAATTTTTAAATGGGGAAAAATGCCTGTGGCAGAGATTTTGTGCAGATGAATAGAGTTTTCAATACACAGAGGGGTATATTCTAGCCTAATTAGCAAGAGTGCAAATGAATTTTTATTTCATACACCAGAAGTGTCATTGATGAGCCACAGTGAGGAGTTTGAAACGCATTCAGATTGGCAGTGTGGGACCGAAAGCTGTGGGAAAATCACAAGCTAATTCATTGATTGCCCCTTGGAAATTACTTCTGTTAATTGTTAGGTAATTAACATGGAGCTACAATTATATTGGCCTAAGGGGGTGATTAATGTTTCAACATGTCACATTAGCAGCGGCTGGCTTTTCAAAGCTTTTCTTTTCATACGGTTTAGGGACAGATGGTATATTGTCTATGAATTTTTTTTTTCTCTACTGAAGTTTACACTGAGAACAAGTGTGTGAATTTTCTATTCTTGTACTTCCTTTAAGAGATATGAATTTAAACACAAATTCAATGTTGTACAATAATGTAATATTTGCTGGTAATATTCTGTAACCTAATATATATATAGGTAAACAGAATTTATTTAATTCTAGATATTGGCATTACATCAAGGCTATCTTAAATTGGAAGACTGGCATTTTCCTTATAACATGTCTTAAATTATTTAGTGATGGTAGGAAGAAAAAGGATCATATGATATAATATTTGCAACAATCAATATAATTTATGCACAAACCAAATAAACCTCGCTGAATAAATGGATTTTTGTGAATGTAAGGTGGAGTACATTACCATCTGTGATCTCTGCTCAGTATCTGCATCATTTTTTCTTTTTCTAAATCTATCTGCATGTCAATACACCAGATCTTAATTTTGACTCATTTGTGCTGTATAGTTTTTTTCACAGCAACTCTGTGACATGATGCTGATCCATAAATATTAAGGCTAAAAATTAAAGAACAGAATATATCAAATCATTTGGCTTCCTTGAAGAAGCCAACATTAGTCACTAAAAGTTTACACAAAAATATTACATTGTGGGTTAGGGATATATAGGTGCTAATCTTTCTAAATACCAATATTAAAGTTTACTATAGGCATAGTTACCGCCTGATGAAAACAATTACATGAAAATAATTTGCAAACTACATCTTGTATAATAGAGAAAATTATTCTTGCAAGTTAATTTTATGTAAATAAAAATTAACATTTGCTAATCATATGTATGTAGGAATAGGTATATGGGACAGCAAACTTAAAAAACTTTCATTTGAAACTCACTTTAGCAGGCATGGTTACAGTTTTCAAAGTGTTTTAATTTTCACTATGTCAGTGAGATATTTTACCTTTTATGAGATGATTTATTCAAGACTAAAATCTAAGTGAGTTCCGAAATATTCTTATGGTTTGCAAAGATGATCTTTCTTATTCCTTTAAAAATCCAATTAAGGCACATTATCTAAAAAGATAGAATGGATTTCTCATAGTTCAAAGAACAGCTTCTTTGTACTGTTTTCCTTTTCTGTGAAAACTTGAGATGTCATCTTTCTTGGGAGCCCCATACTGAGGTCTTTGTTGTGATCACAGCCTCCAGCTTTTATATTGATTTGTACTACAACAAATGACAGAAATCTTTATTATCTATAGTCAAGCCAGCTATTAACTTTTAATATCCATTAAAAGTAAAAAATTCTGAAAAGAAGCTAGTGCTCCTAATTTAGCCTTTAAAATAGAGAAAAACTTGATTTTAGGCAATTCTGTGTTCAGATCTTTCTACATTTCTTTTACATTCAAAATCAATTGTAATTGCTCAAATGCCTATTTTATTGCTAACCTGACACTTAACCCCCACTCCTCTTTTATTTGCTTATTAGAATTAAAACAAACAAACAAACAAAAAAAGAAAAACAACTCTTGCCACACTGGAAATAGCAGTATATCCGGTAATGCTAAAGTAGATGGACACATTTTTTTTTTTTTGGAGGAGAATATTCATTGAATACTTTTTACATCATATTTTAACCATGAGTTTAAGGTAACACAAGGGATTCTGACTCTAATTATAAATGTAAGCAATGAATTTAAATTTATATTTCAAAGTTCTCCTGGGAAAGTGAGGATATATCTAATTAATTACTTGAACAATAGGGGTCACTCTAAGTCTTTTAAGAGAAAATTAGGGGAAAATTACTAGCTAAGGATCAGGTCATTCTTAAGGATATATTTGGGGAGTGGACAAAATCTTTTCTAAAACAAAAAAGTAAATTAGTACATGCTCATTTTTGGTACATGTATATGTTTATGTATAAAAACATATAAACAGATAGACACAATTAAGAGAATTTAATATGAAGACTACAGCTCTCTTGCACTAGACTGTTGGTACTTAAGACGCCTGGGATATTAAGTCCTGAGCTGTGATTTGCTATATAACAAGACTTTTGAGAAATCCCATGATTAAACCACTTCCTGAATGTTATCTGCAAGTTGTTATTGCTCCTTTGTAACTTTCCCTCAGTGGAGCAATATTCAGGTATTTCTTTAAAATCATGTAAAATAGTAGTTAGCAAAATCTTTAATCTCAGAAAACAAGATTTAAAAAAAAATAAATGTCAGTATTGGCTTGCCAGTCTTAGTCATTACCCCAGTTTAAAATGTAGGAAAGAATGAACCAGTTATCAGGAACGGCACAAGAAAAAAAATACAATTTGGCATTACAAATGCATCATATTTTGATCCCAGTCTTTCCAGATCTCAAAATTTGCTGGGAAAGACAAATAGGAAAACAGCAACCACAGTTTTAAGTATGAAGGGCCATACTTTAGATGAAACCAGAATTCTATGGAAGAGCAGAGACTGTCCACCAGGAAACCTTGCATCAGTTAGGAAGGTGTAATGCTAGTTTTCTAGCTCAAGCAGGCAGGGTGTTCTGTGAAGAGAGACGGACCAGCCACAGTACTGAGTTAGAAAATCCACAGGAAGAGTGAAGGAAGTGGGTAGTCCCGGTGACACTGGAATTTTCAGGGTATGATTGCACTGTTTAGAGAGAAGTCATGGAACCAATTAATGTGAAACGCATTGAGGATATTATAGCCTTACTCCTATAGTTCTCATTTACCTCGATGAGGATGGAAGAGGATTTGACAAGAAATAATCTTTTCTTTATTTCCCCAAATGTCACAGAGTTATCAGCTTAGCTTCCATCATTCAAAAGAAACAAAAAAGGCAAAATCAGATTAATTATTTCTTTCTCTGCAATTTGACATAAATTTATTGAGTTCTTACTACAGGGAAGGCATGATTTTAGGTAGTAGCTTTACAGGAATCAACCAGAAAAAGAACAGAAGACTGTGCTTATAAAGGTTAAATTCTATAGGAAGCCTGTGAATTACAGAAGCATTTTTAAAAGGAGAATAAATTAATGCAAGGTAGAAAGTAGTATGGGGGGAATAATGGTGGTGTTGCACAGGTGGTTAGAGGTATGGAGTAGCTCATTAGCCTAGTGTGGAAAAGTTCTCTCTCTCGAAAGGTTAAAGGAATCGTTCTTGGGATCATGGGGGGAAAAAAAAAGCAAATTAGCTAAGGACTTGGAGGACAGATCTTTCAAGAGAAAAGGAGAAGTCAAAATTTATGAAAGAATTTTGACAAAAATATTTTAAGACACCCTCCCCTGCCAAACAGATAGTTAAGTATAGAATTTAGAGGTCAAACTGAGTTTAACTTCTCATTACCCTCATGCAGGAGTTGAGGTGGGTTATTTAAGTATTCAGATCCTTCCCTGTCTCTTTTCTAAAATGTAACAGTATAATAAGTAGCCATAACACACCAACTCTAGTCGAATAGCAATATCCTCTTCTGATTCATTTCTTCTTCCACAGTGTATAACTTGCTGTCTTGCAATTTGGTGTGATTTTGTTGATCCTCAAATACGTTGAGTGTTTACCTTTGCAATTAGATGATCTCTCACTTATTTTTACATCCACTCAAAATTAGGGAAGATTGAAACAAAAAAAGAAACAAAAAGAATGGAGTTTGTTACTTCTATATCTAATTTTTTAAAAAATCCAAAATATTTCATATCTGTGTAAGAATTGACTGTGTTTGGAAAGAAGTGGCACCAAAATTTAAATTTTAAATTACAGAGCTGCTACATCATCTGTCTTATAGGCCTGTTAACTTTGAGTGAATCTTTCCAAATCACTTAGTTGACTTCTATTCTTATCGATTTGTTCAGATTTATCTGTAGAAATGTTGTTAAATAAGAGCTTTCTCATCCCATAGCTAAACACTTCTTTTGGCTCCAACACAACGAACCATCTTTTTGTTTTTTATTGGCACAACATTTTTTAAAAAATTTTTTAATCTTTATTGGTACATTGCATATACACATCATGATTGCACTCCATAATGGGCATTTGTACCAGTATAAGACACAACTAAATTCTCATTTTTTCCCATAGCCCTACCCACCCTACCACCCCCCAATATACATAAAATTTGTTTTCCTTACATTTTTGTTACAATATCATCATTTTCCCCCCTTCTCCCTATTTTACATTGAGCACTTTCTATTTCAAAATATATAACATACAATTCTAGGACTCTTTTACATCTTTATTTTCTCATACCAGAAAAAAGATGCGGTATGTACCTATCTGTGCCCTATTTATTTCACTTATGAGGATATCCTCAAGGTATGTCCATTTAAGTAGAAATGATTCAAACTTATCATTTTTTATGGCAGAGTAACACTCCATCCTGTAGAAGAACCACAACTTTTTTATCCAGTCTCCAGTTGATGGACACTTGGGTTGTTTCCAAGATGTAGCAATCACAAATTGGGCTGCTATAAACATGGGTGCGCATATGTCACTGTGATATGAGTCTTTTTAAATTCTTGTGTGTATATACCTAGCAGGGCAATGGCTGGGTCAAATGGGACCTCCAATCCTAGCTTTTTGAGGAATCTCCAAACTGATCTCCACAGGGGTTGTACGAGTCTACAGTCCCACCAACAGTGGAGAAGGGTTCCTTCTTCTCCACAGCCTCTCCAACATTTGCTGTTGGCTGAATCTGAAATGGAGGTCATTCTATGTGATGTGAGATGAAATCTCAATGTTGTTTTCATCTGCATCTCTCGAGTGACTACTGATGTTGAGCATTTCTTCATATGCTTCTTAGCTGCTCTTACTTCTTCCTCTGAAAAATATCTGTTCATTTCAGATGCCCATTTTTGAATTGGGTCATTAAATTTGGGTGGGCTGATTTTTTTTAGCTCTTTATATATTCTAGATAGTAGCCCTTTATCTGAGGAACAGCTGGTAAAGATTTTTTCCCACAGTGTTGGTTGCCTATTTGCACTGTTGGTGGTTTCCTTTGCTGTGCAGAAGCTTTTTAAAAGAATGAGGTCCCATTTGTTGATTTCCTCAGCCATTTCCTGTGCTATAGAAGTTTTGTTCATGAAGTCTTTCCCTAAGCCAATGTCTTCAAGAGTTTTACCTAACCTGTTTTGCAGTAGGTTTAGGGTGTCTGTTTTAATATTTAGGTCTCTTATCCACTTTGATTTTAGCTTGGTACACGGTGAAAAAGTTAGATCTAGTTTTATTCTTTGGCAATTTAAAGCCCAGATTTTCCAGCACCATTTGTTAAAGAGGCTATCTTTCTTCCATTGAGGATTTTTGGCTCCTTTGTCAAAGATGAGGTGGCTCAGTATATCTGGAGTAGTTTCGGGATCTTCTAGTCTACTCCATTGATCCTCGGGTCTGTTACTTATCCAGTACCACGCAGTTTTTATCATGGTGGGTTTATAGTATAGTTTCAGGTTCGGAGTTGTAATACCTCCCACCATGTCACTGTTGCTTAGAATTGCTTTGGCTATTCTAGGTCTTTTGTGGTTCCAGATGAAAGTTTGGATTTTTTTCTCTAGATATGTGAAATATGATGTTGGGATTTCAATTGGGATTGCATTGAATGTGTAGAGTAGTTTTGGGAGTGTAGTTATTTTGACAATATAGCAAGGTATATCTTTCCATTTTTTGATATCATCTTCTATCTCCTTATTCAGAGTGCTATACTTTTCAGAGTAGAGGTCTTTTACCTCTTTTGTTAGATTGATTCCTAGATATTTTATTTTTTTGGCTGCTATTGTGAAAGGGACTGACTCTCCAATTTCTATTTCAGTGTGTCTACTGTTTGTGTATACAAAGGCTATTGATTTTTACACGTTGACCTTGTAACCAGCTACATAGCTAAAATTGACGGTTAGGTCCAGCAGTTTTTTAATTGAGTTTTTAGGATCCTCTAGATAGAGTATCATGTCATCAGCAAATAATGACAATTTAACTTCTTCTTTTCCAATCTTTATTCCTTTTATTTCTTTCTCTTGCCTAATTGCTATGGCTAATATTTCCAGAACTATATTGAACAGAAGTGGTGAGAGAGGACATCCTTGCCTTGTTCCCGATCTTAGTGTGAAAGGTTTCAATTTTTGACCATTTAGTATGATACTGGCTGAAGGTTTCTCGTAGATAGCTTTTATTAGTTTGAGATACAGACCATCTATTCTGATCTTCTGTAGAGTTTTGAACATAAATGGGTGTTGTATTTTTTCAAACACTTTTTCTGCATCAATTGAGATGACCATATGATTTTTGTCCTTAAGCCTGTTAATATAGTGTATAACATTGATTGATTTATGTATGTTGCATCCCTGGGATGAACCCAGCTTGGTCAGGGTGTATAATCTTTTTGAGAATTCTCTGTATTCTGTTTTCCAGGATCTTATTGAGGATTTTTGCATTGATATTCATTAGAGATATTGGCCTGTAGTTCTCTTTTTTGGTTGGGTCTTTTTCTGCTTTTGGAATAAGGGTAATGGTTGCTTCCAGGAATGAGTTTGGGAGTACTGCTTCCCTTTCAATTTCATTGAAGAGTTTCAGAAATAGAGGCACTAACTCTTCTTTAAAAGTTTTATAGAATTCAGCCGTAAAACCATCAGGTCCAGGGCTTTTCTTTATTGGCAAGTTTTTAATTACATTTTCAATTTCACAGATTGATATTAGGGCATCTAACATTTCTATATCTTCTTTATTCAGCTTTGCGAGTTCATGTGTGTCTAGAAATCTATCCATTTTTTCTACATTTTCCATTTTTTTGAAGTATAAATTTTCAAAGTAGGTGTTTATGATCCTCTGGACTTCCTCTGGGTCAGTAGTAATTTCTCCATTCTCATTCCTAATAGCATAAATATGTGCCTTTTCCTTCCTTTGTTTAATGAGGTTAGCTAAGGGTCTATCAATTTTGTTTATCCTCTCAAAGAACCAACTTTTGGATTCATTGATTTTTTGAACCGTTCTCTTGGTTTCTATTGCATTAATTTCTGCCCTGATCCTTATAATTTCTTGCCTAGTGCGAGCTTTGGTTTTGTTTTGCTCTTCTCTTTCTAATTGCTTGAGGTTCAGCATTAAGTTGTTTATTTGTGCATCCTCCGTTTTCTGGATGTAGGCTTTCACTGCTATGAATTTTCCTCATAGAACTGCTTTTATTGTGTCCCATAAATTTCTATATGTTGTAATCAGATTTTCTTTTAATAACTGCTCAATTTCTTCTCTAATTTCTTCTGTGACCCATTGGTTGGTCAGCAGAATGTTGTTTATTTTCCATGTGTTTGTGAAGATCCTGAGCTTTCCTTTGCTATTCAGTTGCAATTTCAGGGCACTATGGTCCGACCGTATACAAGGGATAACTTCAGTACCTTTATATTTGCTTAAACCTGTTCTATGAATGAGCACATGGTCTATTTTGGAGAATGATCCATGAGCAGCCGAGAAGAATGTAAATTCTGACTTTGTGGGGTGAAATACTCTGTAGGCATCTATTAAGTCCATTTGCTGAAGAGTCTAGTTGAGCTCAAGTATTTCCTTACAGACTTTTTGTCTAGTCGATCTGTCTCTTTGTGACAGTGGGGTATTGAGGTCCCCTATTATTGTATTGGAGTTTATCAAGTCTGTTAATATTTGTTTTAGATAGTCGGGTGCATTAGAATTTGGAGCATAGATATTTAAGATTGTGATTTCTGTCTCTCAGATTTTTCCCTGAACTAAAAGAAAGTGTCCATCTTTATCTCTCTTTATCAGTTTTGGCTTGAAGTCTATTTTGTTAGCAAATAAAATCGCCACTCCTGCTTTCTTGCTGTTTCCAGTCGCACAGAGTATTGTTTTCCATCCCTTTACTTTTAGTCCATGGGTTTCTTTCTGAATTAGGTGTGTTTCTTCTATGCAGCAGATTGTAGTATCTTGCTTTTTGATCCACTCTGCCAGTCTGTATCTCTTAATTGGTGTGTTGAGTCCATTGACATTAATGGTTATGACTGGTATAGGTAAATTCAGTGCTGCCATGTTTTCCTGTTTTTGGCTGTGTTATTGTACTTCTGCCCTTTCCCCATCAGTTTCTTGTTTGGTCCCATGGGTTGACTCGGTTAGGTCTCATGGATTTGTAACTTTCCTTATTTTTCTCTAAGATATTCTTTAAAATGTTTTGGAGCACAGGTTTTGTATTTGTGAAGTTTTTCACGTGTTCTTTGTCATGAAAATATTTTATTTTCCCATAAATTTTGAAGGATAGTTTTGCAGGATACATCAGTTTGGGTTGGAAGTTGTTTTCCTTTAGGGCTTGGAAGACTTCACTCCAGGCTCTTCTTGCATTGAATGTTTGAGTTGAGAAGTCCGCTGTGATCCTGACGGGCTTCCCTTGGAATGTAACTGTTTTCTTTTCTCTGGCTGCTTTCAGTATTTCATTCTTTTTTTTTTTTTAATCTGGGTCTTTTATGATTTTATGCCTAGGTGTAGATTTTTTCATGTCATGGGCATGTGGTGTTCTGTATGCTTCATATAGTTGTATGTCCAATTCTTTACCTTTTTCTGTGAAGTTTTCTGCCATTATCTGTGTGAATAGCTTTTTGATGTCTTTAGCATTGTCTCCTGCTTCCTCAGTGACGCCAATCAATCTTATGTTACTCTTCTTTGAATCATCTAGGAGCTGTTGGTTTGACTTTTCATTATCACTTGCTTTTTTCCATAGATTATGCCTTTCCAGTTCATTGGTTGAGATCCTGTCTTCTAGGTCTGAAATTTGGTCTTCTGCCAAATTCATTCTATTGTGCAAACTTTCATTTTCTTTCTTAATTTCCTGGACTTCTGCTTGTAGGTGTTTAAAAGGTTCCATTGCTTTTGCTATCTTGGATTCTATCAACTCTATGATTTCCTCTTTAGCTTTATTAATCATCATGTTGACAGTGTCCAATATCTCTGCTTTCATCTCAGAGATCAGTTCTGATTTCCATTTTACTAGATCTGCTTTGGTTACCATTTCTGAGGACTGTGGAGACTGGGCTTCCAACTTATCTATTTCCCTTCCCCCTGTGTTACCTGGAGGTGAGGATCTTTGTATCTGAGACTTTGAGTGTTTCCTCATCTCTGACCTGCCCTCTTTTCTGGTGCTGTTTGTTGCAAATCACTTTCCTCCTAATAGTTAGGAACCTTAAAATAGCAGTGTTTCCTGGGTTGTTCTTTGCAGTCTGTATTGGGACCTAAAGAAAAACTCATAGTTCTGGCACACCATATGAGGCACTCAATCAATACAGTCAGAACACCTTCTCTTGTCTGCTTTAGAGGCAGGAAGGCTCTGCCTCCTGCACTGCTACAATGGCGCTGCCTATGATTCAATGGGCCTGCCTGCTCTCCAGTACAGAGTTTCTGGGCTCACTTGTGCAGTCGGCCTGGAGGCCAGTAGGCTGTAGGCCCTGTGCAGCTGCAATGGTAGGGGCTGATGTTCCAACAGGCCCACCTACTCACCAATACAAGCTGACTGGATGTGCTTCTGCAGTTGCTGTGGAGAAAGTCAGACTCTGACCTGATAACCTCAGTCCCTGGGTGTTCTTCTGGCATGGGCCTGGAAGCCAGTGAGCTCTAACCCCAGTGCAGATTTGGTGACGCAGATTCAGTGCCTCAGTCACAGTTTCCTGAGCCGCCCGCTGCTAGAGTCAGTCCCTGGGTGCTCTTCTGGCGTGGACCTGGAGGCCAGTAAGCTCCAACCTCGGCACAGATTCGGTGGCACAGTTGCCATTTCCCGAGCCACCTGCTGCTAACCTCAGTTCCTGGGTGCTCTTCTGGCATGGGCCTGGAGGCCAGTAAGCTCTAACCCCGGCACAGATTTGGTGACACAGATTTGGTGACGCAGATTCGGTGCTGCAGTCGCTGTTTCCCAAGCTGCCCACTGCTAACCTCAGTCCCTGGACGCTTTTCCGGTGTGTGCCTGGAGGCCAGTAAGCTCTAACCCCAGCGCAGATTCAGTGATGCAGATTCAGTGCCACAGTCGCCGTTTCCCGAGCCGCCTGCTGCTAAATTCAGTCCCTGGGCACTCCTCCGGCGTGGGCCTGGAGGCCAGTAAGCTCCAACCCTGGCGCAGATTCCGTCGCACAGTCGCTGTTTTCCGAGCTGCCCACTATTAACCTCAGTCCCTGGGCACTCTTCTGGCGTGGGCCTGGATGCCAGTAAGTCCAACCAACCATCTTTCTTCTCAACTTTTCTCCCGTCCTTCTTTTGTTGACAATATATCTCTTACTATTGAACTTCTTTACCAATTTCCTACGCCTGTTCTTCACAATAAATCTTTTGACCTTCGTTTTCTAAAGTCTAATGACCAAACAGACAGCTCAGGAGTCCTCCAAGTGGTCTGATCTTTCCTGTCACTGACTGTATGTATTTAATTCTACCAGAGGCAAGCAGACCTCAGTCACGTAGTGAGAATGCCAGCCACAAGTCTTTGTGTAATGCTATCCAATGTACTTTTCTTTGTATTTTTCTCATAACATTCTTTTCCATTTTTTAAATAAATAAGCTACATAGCACATTTCTTAAGTGTCCCAAGAATTGTAAAGCTAAACAACCTTATTTTATGGTCTAAGTCTATATTTCATAACTTTTTTTGCATATAGTAAAGGTTGTTGTTAGTGCAGAATATAATTTTATGTATATGTAGTTAAATTTATATTACATTTGAAAATTAAAAGAAGAATTGGGTTTGACTTATAACTCTTATATTCATAATTCTTCTTCTTTTTTTTTTTTTTTGCAGTTCATTAGAGATCACGACAGAGTGATAGCTTAGAGGGTAGCTATACCTGGCAGATGGGCTTTGCCTGTCTCTAATATTAATGTTAGAAAAGAGGTTAGGCTTTGCATCTGTCAAGAATTACAGGAAATTTCATTTTGTGAAGGGACTGTTGAAATAAATGTAAAAACAGAGTGTACAAAAGAGGAAGAAGAACTGTTACAAACATAACTACAAAAATAGAAAGCATTACAAAGTTGAGTTAGAGAAAAGCATAAGGGATGAGCCCATATAGATAAAAATAAATGTTGTCACTTTCGGAGTCAAAGTCAGATTTAACAATATGTATGAGGCTGGTTTCCTCCAAAATGGCGGTGACAACTTGTCAGAGCATGTTCACACTGTCTGACGTGTGTCAGTGTGACCTGCAATGCCCGCTCAGCAATGCTCCTGAGAAGATAGCTGTGGTGACACTGTGAAATTATCTTTTAGGCATTTTGGATAATTTACCCCAATGTTTTCTGAAATTTCAACTAAATGATAAAGAGCTCATGGTACAAGTTAGTTGCTTATTTTAATTTATAAACATATCATATGTGGGAACAGAATGAATGGTTTGTTTGCCTAAATGATAAAACAAACCCTATTGATTATGCTTTTAAATTATTATAGTTTTGAATTGGTGATGCTGAAGTACATAAACATTTCCTCATTATATATGGTATCTGACCTCTTATATATGACATCTGTGTATTACAATATATTCCACACAATATATTATATATAATCATATATAGTATGTATTTATCACATATTACATAAAATACATATATTGAGAGCAAGATAGAGAGGGAGAGAGAGAGAGAGAAAGGGAGAGAGAGAGAGAGAGAGAGAGAGAGAGAGAGAGAGAGAATAACTTCTGTTACATTTAAAATATTTCCTTTACTTTAATCACTTTAGTTTTGGAAAAGATTAAGCCTCAGTTCCATCTCTCAAATTATGACAAATCAAAATATGCAACAAGGATTAAACCAAATGTGTATTAAAAGAGTACAGAATTCACTGAGGCAAAACTAATCACCATTTAGATTATCAGTAGAAGATGATTAATAAACAAAGGATTGCAAGAAAAGTTATGTTGATGCTACATTTGGTTAGCCAAATGTTTTAGCTTTTACAAATGAAACCCTCTCTAAGCAGCTTAGTGAGGAGAGTAATCATTCAAATTACAAACTTAAGAATTTCAAATTACATACTTCATCAAGTTGAGTCTATTTTAACTTACTGAGCAGATTTGGTATAACAGAGTGAGATAATTACTTAGTGTTTCAAGTAAATGGAAAGCAGCCTTCCTGTACATGCCATTTGTTTTCTGTATAATTGTTATAGCAGATAAGTTCAGGAATTGCTGAGAATGTATTTTTAGGAGGAAGTTAAAATGTTCTATGTTATTTTCAAGAATATGAATTTTACAGATCTTTTATGGTTTGGAAATATTAATTATCAAGAGAAGTTTTTAAATACTTCCCCATTTTGGAGAATTTGACTTAATGAAATGTAATTGGAGATGTTAGGAGAGATGTTAGGAAATATTTTTGCTCCCAATAAATTCCCTGAATTAAAAATGAAATTCTGATTCAGTAAATAGTATGTCTATATTTGAAATTAGTGTCTCATCATTATATAGTACAGTGTATGATAATTCTTTAATAATTTCTTAAGAAATTGTTTTAAACATTCCATTTATTGGTACATTTTAGATAAATCTAATGATAATACCCACCACAGGGAATTTGTAAGTATGTAGAATATATCCTACCTCTTTTCTTCCCTTCCCCCACCACATCACTTCCTCTGTATGAGAAAGCTTTGTCTCTATTCTTTCCTTTTATTTTCACTTTTTTTCTTAACCCTTCTTTCCTTTATTCCTCCTCTCTTCATTGTTCCTATTCTTATTTGAACATTTTCTTTCCATTTCCCAATAGCTACTGTATATTTTAGTCCTTATTTCCACTTTTACTATAACACATCAGAGAAACAATGTGGTATCTAAACATATGTGTCTGATTTACTCTAATTAAGAGTATGGTTTCTTAATTCATGTATTTAGTTTTACATGTCTCAAGCTCATCCTTCTTTATAGCAGAATAATACTCCACTATAGATGAAAAAACACATATTTATCCATGTGTTGGTTGATGGATGTTGGGCTGTTTTCAAGATTATATTACCAACTGTATAAACATGGGTGTGATATGTGTATTGTTAGGGTAGGAAGCTTTTAATTTTTTGGAGAAGATTCTAAGAAGGGGAATATCTGTGTCAAATGGAACATCTAGTTTTACTTTACGGAAGGAACTTCACGGTGATTTCCACAGTGTCTGGGCCAGTCAATGCGTTAAGTTTTTCAGTTCTGCAGACGAAATCTGGGACCTCCATTTTAACCGACAACCCCAACCTTTTCATTTTGTTATTAATTAATTATTTATTTAATTTAAAAAATTCAAATCTTTATTGGTACATTATGAATACACACCATCATCTCATTCAGCACTGAGAGTTTGTATCAGAATATGGCATGCCTTCATTCTCATTTCTCCCCTTCCCCCACCTGCCCCTCAACCCCCACCCTCTTTCTATGTTCCCCAGATTGGGCTCAAATTTGAATCCTCCTATTTCTGCCCCTCAGTTTCTGGGATTACAGCATGCTCCATCATGCTGCTCAAATGTGTGGTAATATTCATTCAGTCACTGGAAAGACCCTCAAGTCAATGAAGAGATTATTTAAAATTCAATAAAACAAGGCAAGCTATGGAAATATTACTGTGACAATCAAAAGTATTTCTAAATGAGTAATCCCCCAAAATGTTTCTCCACTTTGTGTAAGTGCTTTGCTATACTGTAAGCCTCCCAGCATATTCTTGGAGATTGGAAAAAGTCAGCCAGTTAGGTTATTTTAAAATTTCAATCTCAGCCCCACCAGCACTTTTCTTTGTCTTTTGGGAGTCTACTAGCTACTTTTGGTAGTTCATTATGCTACAGAATACTTTAAAACATTACTGAAATTTTCATGGTTATTGAAGGAAATTAAGAAATAATTATTTCCCAAGCCTGATGTGGAAATGTGTGACACATTGTCAGTCATCCTTAGCTTTCAAAGACACGATCAGTCGAATTTTACTTGTATGAATAATATTAATATCCTTGTCTCAGCACTAACCAGATACCAGGATAAACACTGCTCTTGTATGGGATGGAAAATCTAGTTGTCTGGGAGGGAGAGCTGCTCCCAGCTTTAAAATATTAGAGTCTCAAATTATAGTGGGGACTGGATAATGAAGAGGACTTATTGCTCTTTTTAATGCTGATTCTATGAAACTAAATGGAAAGAAGCTCATTCAAATCAAAGGTGAATTCTAAGCTTTGTAGCTATGAGCTGGGCAAAACTCATGGCTGATTAATCCTGGCAAGGTACTCCTTTTATTATTTTAAATTTGTATCATATTATCTCCCAATATAATTTTCAGATTGCTTATTAAGGACTTAAATGACTTTTTACTCAAACAGTTTCTTTTTCTTACTGAGATATTGTTACTCAGACTTCAGTGGTAAGTTTGTCTTTGTAAGAGAGTGTAGGATTCAATCTCATTATATTCTTTCCATAATGTTATTTTTGGTACAGCTTCTTAAAGATATACTAGCAGATTAAAGGAGACAATCTAGAAGTGTTTTTCTGATGTGACACCAGCATGTTTTATATATTTATAGCATCAAACTTTTTAATTGATACATCATTGAGCATATATTTGGGAATCTATAGCTGATATATATCATCAGCTTGCAACTTTTGAGAATTTAAAAACAAATAATTCAAGAAGTTTAAAAAGTATCCTTAATATAATGATAAAAAATATAAAAGCAAAAAGATAGATGAGGAAATTTTGCAAAATCCTAGTGGATATGGGTGGTTCTACTATTTTAGACTTGGTGTTGGCCTCTGTGAGAAGCCCTTTACCTTCCAAAAAAATGTAAATTTTGTGTTGCTATTCTAATCGTCTTTGACACTTGTGTCCCATGTGAGTCCATGTCAGGAGGCAAAGGATCTTCAATGGAAGCCTGAAGAATTTGTGTTGGAAGCTGAAGATCTGCTTCAGGGGATGACATCCAAGGTAAAGGCTAAGACTGGAGCTCCTTGGAAGAACCAGAAGCAAGTCTTCCTTCTTCTGTTTCCTTTGATATCATTCTAGGGACAATCCTCACTAGGATGGACCTTCCACACCCAGAGCTATGCTGAACCACTTTAATTGGACATTTCTGGCTAGCTTCTGTTTCTTCCCAGGAGCTGCAGGGCCATTTCTTTTAGAGTAGTGTTTTCAGATCTATTAGTTCATTTTTTTTTTTTTTAAGGTTTTTTTGAGACAGGGTCTCACTTTGTGATTCAGGCTGGCCCTGAGCTCAGCCTCAAACTCACATCACAGCCATCCTCCTGCCTCGGCCTTCAGAGTGCTGGGATTACAGGCATGAGCCACCACACCTGGCACTGTGGTATGTGGTACTGGTTGCTGCTGGGGTGAGTCTCCATGCCCAGTATTGTTATGTGGTTACTGGGACCTAACCCAGGTCCTTGTGCTTGCAGGACAGGTGCCGGAACCACTGAGATATATCCCCGGCCCTCTAATAGTTCATTTTTAAAGTGACAGTTGTTTTATAATCACTTTGAAGTTCCAAAATAAAATCCACACATTTTCACTTGCCAATATATGCAAACACTGTAGTGCAGATCTTGAATGTTTTCCAGGGTCCTACATGTAATAAAGGCTTGCTCAGACCACATTCCCTGATCCTTTGGGAGGTGGTGGAAGCTGCAGAAGGAAGTTAGGTCATGCAGAGATGATGTTAGGGGAGAGGCTGGGGTATCTCTTCTTTCTCTCTTTTTCTTCAGGAGCACAATGAATTAAGCAGCTTCTCTACTACATGCCGCAGTATTTGGCTGCAAAACAACTGTGCTGCCTGATTGTGAACTAAGACTGTGAGGTTAAATGATCCTTGCTTTCTTATAAATTGTTTATTTTGAGTATTTTGTTAGAGTAATTGACAGCTAACAATGATTAAACAAAAAGAACTGTTACAAGTTCCATTGTTTCTCAAGTGCAAGGTCTCCAGTGCAACACCCAGTACCAAAAATACCAAAACAAAAAACCCCAAAAGAACCGTTGCAATATCTTAATTGTAAAAAGAAAAATGTAGAAGATAATGCTTGATAAAATAATACATTAATAACTTGCAGAAATGTTTAGTTGGAACTGTACTGACTATGATTATATGGGATTTGCATGAAGAAATATGGACGTGGCAGTTACACATGAAAACTGAGGAACATATATTTGTTGGTTGCTTAAATTCACTTGCAACATTATCTTTAGTCACTTTATCACTTGAATAGTGAACTCTTGAAAAGAGTTGGTGAAGTCTTCATAAAATTTAAAATAAAAAATAAAACATAGTCTTCATTTACATGGTTTTTCATTTCTGAAATAAAAAAGTGCATCTTGGCCAACACCAAGTCTAAAATAGTAGAATCACCCATATCCGCTAGGATTTTGCAAAGTTTCCTCATCCATCTTTTTGCTTTTATATTTTTTATTTCAAAAATAAGATACACTTAAAAAGTTCTTAAGAAATATAAATTTCTAGTATAGAATTTGAAAAAAATTTTATGAGACTTTCTCTTAATTTGCAGGACATCTGAGATTTTGCCTAAGTGATAAAGCATCATACTTTGTGTAAAACCTAAGATTTAGACACTGTTTCTAGAGAGAAGTGGTGGACCATTAATTTAGATATTCTGCAACGCTTGATGGTTTACAGAGCATGTGCAAATTGTCAAAGGAGGACTCAGAGAGAAGAAGCTTTCTTAGCCTTAAAAGATTTTTGTACCTAATCTTTCAGCCTACCGCCTTTAGATAAGTGTGTATACATGTGGGAATGTGTGGTATGCTTAACAGAGGTCTACTGGCAAATGTTCAAATGTAAATAGTGTGTATTATGATAGTTCAAAAAGTAACATTAAATTTAAAATCATGTCACGAGCTTATAAATATCAAATTTTTATATGATCTATTTCATTAACTTAGAAATGATCAGAAGTACCTGTCGTCACAGGGAAAACCATGAAATTTCTCGACAGCAGTCCTCACACTACAAACTTGTTGGGTTGCAAGTAATAATGATAAAGGAATAGTTTTTTCAACAAAACAATACAATAACTATATGCAACTGAGCAATGGAATGAAAAGAAAGGCCTGATGCTGTCATCTCTGTGTGTAGGAGAAGCACAGACTGAGTGGATCAGCTAACAAGTGACTTGGGAAGTAGATCAGGTGCTGAGGTAGCTAAAGGCTGTCAGAAATGCCATTGATTGGTCAATGATCGAGTACATCAGGGCCAGTGAGGTACAGAGGGCAAATCGTTTTATTCTGCTTTGTAGTATCTAATTGTTCTCACAGCTTTACAGATGCACTTCAGGTTTTGTAAATGATGTTAAATAACTTATCAGTTCTAATAAAATCAGTCCATTCACTATCTAAACTATAATACTATTTGTTTAGTGCTGTACAAAAAAGGAACAATATGATTAATGGAAGCATCAATTATTAACTGTCTTGTGCACTGTATTAAAAATTAACTCTGTACCAGGTACTGCTATGTTTAGTCATTTAAGCTTCAGACTATTTGGTCACAGGAATTTTTAAATGTCCACTTTACAGAAAACAAACCTAGAAACTCAAAGAGGATTTTACTCAAGGTTACACTTAGGGATCCTAAAACTAGATCAGAGTAGTTTGTTTTGGGGGCAGCTTTAAACAGTGAAAGGAGCTAGGTTGGAGGAACAAGGAAGGAAAGGTGAAAAACTTAAGATGGGTTATGCACATGTATAAACTCGTTATGATGAAGTAAATACTATGTACTGCAAAGATATACTAATAAGATTTTTTAAGAATTTAAAAGGACAAAAAAAATTTTTTCCCAAGGAAAGAGGAATTTAAGTAGATCCCATCTATGAAAACTATGTTCGTCCACTGACGCTATTTTGAAGTGGATCAGATTTTTCGATCGCCACAGTGAGGTCCCCTTGATTCTCTCTTCCGGTTTTAGGGCACAGCATGAAAAAGAACACGGAATACACAGAACTTGGTCCACATACACATTTCAGGACACACATGTGTAGTCAGAATTTTGAACTTAGATGTACAATAAAGTTACAAGAAAGAACAAAGAATAGCCCAAATTGATTTGTTTAAAAAGGAATTTACATCAAATTAAGTAAATGATGAATTTTACATCATCAAATGGTTATTTAATTTTCTAAAAAAATAGTTTTAAAGGTAATGGCTATTTCTGCAAATTAGTACCAAGTGAGTTGACCTGAAAGTAAAATAAGTTGCAACTGACTATATACAGATGCTGAATGACAATCCTGATACAGCGATGCTTTAGACTATTTCTCAACAAAGCAACTGGAAAAAGTTGTTCCGGTTTTTAGTCCTCTCAGCTTGTTAAACTCACAAATAGAAGCATTTATACAGGCAAAATCATTCCACAGAAATATTTTTTATTCAAATCTATATTGGTACATTATGTATACACATCATCATAGCATTCAACATTGAGAGTTTGTACCAGAATACGACACGACTTGATTCTCATTTTTCCCCTCCCCCACACCCTGCAACCCCCTACTCCCTCTATACATAAACTTTGTTTCCCTTTTTTTAGTTACTATCACATTCTTTTCCCCCTACACCCTATTTCCTTTTGAATATTTTCTATTTCACAATATCTACTATATATACTAGAACTAATTTGCGTCTTCATTTTCTCATACCAGAGAAAAGATACGACATTTACACATCTGTGACTATTTATTTCATTTTTGAGGATGTCTTGAAGTTACATCCATTTAGACTCCACACTGAGGTCTTTCAAAGACTTTTAGATGTTTGATTCAGAAAACAAGTAGAGAGATGAGGGGCTGAATTAAAGTTGAGAAGTCTTTTCTTTCTTCCAAATTTTATTCCAGAGCTATTACTTGAGTTATGAACTGAGAAAATGTGTCAAAAATAGATTTAAAATTACTTCCTAAAGTCTTGAAATTAGATTTTTTTTGTGAATATTAAATTTAAACTGATAGCTATGTCTCATTCTTTTCACTTCCATTTTAGAGTATTTCTGGTTTGACCATTTTTCTCCCTCAGAGAATTTGTTTCCTCTTTTCGCCACTTTACTAAATGGAATTAATTAACACCAAATTTTTACAGTATCATTTATGTTTTATAATTTGGAGACCATTAATTTTATTAGTACTGAGTAGAAATAGCTATGAAGCATTATTGTAGATAACCTAATAGCATAATGAATTCAGGATTGAACCCAGCACCTCGTGGTTGCCAGGCAAGTGCGGTGCCACTGAGCTAAATCCCTGGCTGGCTTTGTTTTAGTTCAGGAATTTGTTTAGAATCCTAGAGCTTTCTCAAACCCTGTGATTTAATTGTCCTCTTCAGCCTGCCTAGAACATCATATACTTTTCTATCTTCCCATTTAATGTGGTCTATTCTTAAATCTATAAAGCCAAAATGCCTTGATTATATCTGACATATGTGATCTCTCTTTTCTTTTTTAGACAAGTAACTATTTATTTTTAATTAATCCTTTTGTGTACTTGACCCTATAAATACTAATATTTATCCTAGACATTTTGGTTATTTAGTGGCATAATACAGAAATTAGTCAGCCAGAGTCCGAGGCTAACCAATACATTTATACTACGTGTACACTCAAGGAATAAATCAAACTTTACTGTCTTGATTATTTGAACATTTAGTACCTAGGTAGAGACAGGCTTGGTTGTCTTCTGCCTTTGAGAAAAGTCAAATAAACATTACATGAGAGACAGAGCCTTACAGTGGGCAGCTGGGCTGCCCATCAGAAAGTGCCAAGCAAGCATCCAGGGCAGGAAGTGCCCAGGCCACTTCTCATCCTCCTGTACAGTCAGACTCCTCAAGGCGGAGCTCAGTTCCATCTCCAGCGTTTTATGAGATCCTCAGAGGAAGACACTTCTACCAGGATTATCTGAGATCAAATCATGCTAAATTGTACCATCTTAGAGAAGAATTCTTTTAGTTGAAAGAGGTAGTGTTTTGACTTCATGCCCATTAATGACTTTCATGGCTGTATACTGCTCCATACAGGTAAATATACTGTTTGTGGGTATCTCAGGCAAGCCAGGGATAAGTGTGAAGCCCTGGCTGGGATAATTTGGTATGTGTCTTTCGGCTTCTTCCAGTTGCCAAGCAAAGTGAGGCAGTGATGTCCACAGCATGTTCTGCAGTCCACTGCCTGTCTCCCTGTGCTTTTCATCATCCCCACAGCAGTGGGAGCATGACTGACTGGCTGTGACTTGCATGAGTGCTTGGACTCTCTTACAGTGAAGAGACTTCCTGGAAGAACATAATTCTACCTTAACATTCCACAAAAAATTGAACTAGCCTTCAGTGTGTGTGTGTGTGTGTGTGTGTGTGTGTGTGTGTGTGTGTGTGCGCAAATGTACATTCAAAGCAAAATTTTGGATGTTTTATATTTGTCTAAATATATATACCAGGTTGTCAGAATGTTCTGTTGTTAAGAATTATTTTGGAGCATGAATATGAAAATAAGTGAGTTTAGGAATTTGGGCTTTTTCTCCTTGAATTGTGTGAGGTTCTCAAAGGTCTTAATTATTGATGCTATTGCCTGAATTCCAGATCAATGTTCCATTTTTGGGTAGTTTTGCAAAAATTAAATATGTCTGTAACTTCATTTCTCTAGCTTGGAATTTATTTCATACTCTTTTTTTCCTGTTGTACACAAATGTAAGTCTCCTTGCCAGTATCTTGCCTTCATTCTTTCATCTGGAAGCTGATGCAAAGAAGTCATTAAAACTGATAGCAATATCCACCACTCCAGTGAATAAATTACACCCTCCATTCACGAAGGGCCCCATTCTCTCTGGCCTTGACCCCTTCTTTCTTCTTATCTTGAAAGGGTTTTGATTTACCTCAAACTCTCATGCAATCTTCCTTTCATTTTCTACCCTTAATTTTCTTATCATATTTTTACACTTTTAACTTTATTCTGTCATCTCAGTGCTTCCCCCTACCTTACGATTTACACTTTATTTTTTCTTCTTTCTTGGCTTTGATTAGTTTTTGCACTCTTCTTTTCCACATTGATGTTTTATATTAACTGAGGCCATATTTATTTTGAAATTGCATGCATAGCCCTTGAACATAATTTAATTTATCTTCCAGCATATTTCATTCCCTCCTTCCCCTAGCTTTCTGCTCTTTATTTTTCATTTGGTTAGCATATATGTCACTTCTCAAAATTAACTTTCCTTTTTACTAAATATTAACCTTTTTCACTTATTTTTTTGCATTCCAGTGGTGACTTTGATAAACCTAACCCCAAAACCAATTTTATTGTGATGATTTCACTGTCATATTTTTATCTATAATAATATCTCCAGCTACTTAAAACTACTTCTGGAATTACAAAGAAAGCACATTTTCTGGGACTTTGAAAATGTTGTAAGAAAGTATTGTAAGTATTGTTGATAGAATCTTTGTTAGAACTTTGCGCTTTGAACGTCATATACAGAAAACCATCAAATGCTGGGATAATAGAACCAGTCGCATTGTATCTCCTTTGTTTGGCTGTCTCTGTGGTTCATCAGTCCCCATAGAATGTAGGACTTGAGGGGGTCTTGAGAGGTCATTCAATCCATTGCTCTGTGGCCTGAAAGTTCTAAGGCCTCATATGCTCTACAAGATACCTTTTCACTTCAGTTCTTACAAGTTTAAATGGTATTTGGAATTCTTGGTAAATATTTGGGAAGGCTGCAAATGTCATCAGAAAGAAAAAAAAACGTATATACAGAAATTATAGAAATGTCACTTATTGAACACTTTGAACAAGGGTTATTAGAAAAATCAGGGCTTTTAGAAACTGGACAATATTAGTCTCTGATTTATTGTAGCATTTTTTAAAGATAAACAATATGATGGATTTTGTATTTGGCTTGTTTCATAACTATGAATATTCTCAGAAACAGTGATTATGTGAACTTGTGTGTCATATGAGCAGCAGTGAGTCAAACGTTTTGAGGAGTATACACTTATTTTCTATGTAGGACTGCCAGTCATTTCAGGGATGACCTATTGTTTTCATCGGATTCAGATTCTCAAAAGAAACAGGAATGATATTGGAAGGATTGTAGGAATGTAAATATTTAGTCACTATATAGTCAAACAAACAATGCTAATTTTTAACAGTATTTCTGACTCAGTCTCTGACTCATTGGTGTCATGTGTTTCCGAGGGCAATTTTACAAAATAAAGAAGAAAGATAGTGTTCGGTGAGAGATGTACATGTTTGCTCTTACAAAAAAAAAAAAAAAAAAAGTCAAACTTAGAGTTCCACATTTAAGGTGGCTCCAAGATTAGGGAAACAGTGATTTTCTAGGCTAGTTATCCACTAACCAAAATGACAACTAAATTAAAGGAAAATGTAGAAGAAATAATAATTATTATTGCTTTCAACTAACATACAAAATAGGTTTCATATTAGTCTGTTTTTTCATAAAAAATTTAAAACTATATAATTTTTCTTAAAGGCATTATTACTTCATTAATGATTAAAGATTTCATATAAAAAATCTGGAAACAATTTGGAATGAATGAACACTAGGACAAGCATGTGTGATAAATTCTTATGGCAGAATTGTTTATTTAATGAAGATTACATTAATAAAATTAAAGAGAATGTCCATAAATATACTGTAGTTAAGAGTGATTTAAAATAGCAATTATAAAAATCTGGGGAAAGCATTAAGTACTCATGCAGAGACAATTTAATCAGAGAAACATTTATTTTTATTTTATTTTATTTTTTGTTATTATTTTTAGATTTTTTGAGACAGGATCTTGCTTTGTAGTTCAGCTTGCCCTGAACTCATTATGTAGCCCAGTCTATCCTCTAACTCACAGCAATATTCTTGCCTCTACCTCCCAAGTGCTGGGATCGCAGACATGAGCCACAACACCCAGCTCAGAGAAACAATTTAGACATTTAATGTACACTTGATATTCATGGCATTATTTTTGGCTTGATGAACTTTAATATTTAGCATTAGCATGATTGTTATTTATGTAAGTATTTAACTTAAGTATTTAACTTAAGTATTTAACATAAGTATTTAACTTATGATGAAGTTTTAAATTTAAACATAATTCAGTGTACCAAGAAAATAGAGAGAAAGGCTACAGAGTTTGGAATAGAATCTGGATTTTTATGCATAACAGAATTATCAGTGAAACTTAAATGTTTTCCAGCCTTAATAGTCAGAGGAATTAATATTAACAACATAGATAATTGGTATCTCTTAAAGTAACATGTACCAGCTTTTGTACCAAGCATTGTGCTTCCAAATACATCAAATTTTTATCATTTATTAGCATTAACTTGTTTTCATGACCAATAGTTTAGACACTTGCTTTTTCTTATGTAACCTTGGGAATCTCAATTCAGTTCTGTGATTCTGTTTGTCTATATTACTCAGACAATGACGTTTATCGTAAAGAATTGTCAAGAGAGTTAACTGGGAAAATGTTTGCATAAAATTACAGAGAAGAGTAGCTGGTCCACATTAAATAAATAATAAATTTTAGCTCTCCATTAAACTTTCATTTTGTTTCTACCCAGAACTGTTACCACTACTTCTTTGCAGGATAGTATTCTCAACTCTTCTTACTACCATTCTACATAACCTGCAAAATTATTATTTTCTAGACAAACTCTTAGCTGCCTCACCACCCCAGCCCGTGGTATTTTCTCATTAAATTCAGTTTTGAGAATCCCCTTAACTCCTGTGTTGCTGTATTGCCTTCATATTTATTTACTCAAATGTTTCCCCACTGTCTATAAATTTCACAGCTCGTTATTGAGAATACACCGCACGTTTTCTCACCTCATGTCTATACTTCTGTTTCCACTGCCTCCTCTGTTGTGTCCTGTAGACCCTGAATCTGCGCAAGCATTTGCCCCCTTTGCTCTCCGACTGATTTCCAAACTTCCCCCTTTTTTGTATGGCTTCATAGAAGGCTACATTTCCTAGATGCCCTTAACAAGTCCTTTCTAGGCTATATGAACCAGAGGGAGGCACTGACAGAGTAAATGCGAAGGTGGGAAGAGGAGCAGAGTTTTACTTTTTTCTGTCCCTTTTCAAGAGCACTGCTTGAGCTTCCCTCACGTGTGTTTGCTCACCTCGCCTACCCATTCTTCGGTGGCCTTTCTCTCCCTGGATTCTATATTTTGGGCTCTATTCAAGCTGCCTATTGCTGTTTCTCTCCATTCTCACTGTGGATTTAGTCTTTAGAGATGAATATTCTCAGTAGCTATTTTTGATTTAGCAGTTATTTAGCAGCTATTGCCATCACCTGTGTATCTACTTTCCTATATTAAATATTCTTAGGTCAAAGAATATCGGCTGGTTTCTGATCTTTTACTGGGTGGTAACTGCTACCGAGTGACAAATATTTGTATTTAAAAACTGGAAAAATACTTATAAGGGTCTCTGTTTCTTTATCAATAATCTAACAGTGTTCTTTAAGGTTTAAATAAATAGCATGTTTGAAAATATATAATACATAACATATGCTAATTAACTAATGTTTGCTGTTTTACCCCTTATTCTCTACACTACACAGCTTTTAAATGAGATAAATTCAGTATTTGAGTATAAATAAATGATAACATTTACTTTGACATACATTTGTCTTTATTGTTCATACTGCAAACTGTTTTATTAATTAGAATTTAAAGTACTTTAGTTGCACCATGTGTTAGATAGACTTGATGGATTACTGAGAAAGTTTTGTACAAGTGGAATTTTTCAGATACATATAGAATATCAAATTTGAAGAAACTATTATGTGGTTCAGAGGTTGTATGCCAGGTTAATATGGATGAATGGAGGGCAGAGCAATCCCCAAAGTCCTGAGGGAGTCAAATAACAGGAAGGGTAAGGGATTTGCCGGATAAACATTAAGGTTGGGGGATTAGAAATAAGGAATCAGAAGGAACTTTCCAATTACAGAGGATTTTCTTTTTTTTTTGCTCTTAGACTGCACAAGGTACTGAAACATTCTGAAATTGCTTTACAACTATAGAGGCCAACTATTTGGGAATCAGCAATGTAAATGGACTTTTCTTCTCCAATATGAAAACTCATTAGAGAAGAGTGTCTATTTTTTATTTGCAATTAACACCTATTTAGATTCCAAACAGCTTGAGTGTTATTTCTCCCCGAACCAGTCACAATGATCTAGCAGCACCTGTGGCCAAGCACTCACGGGGCATGCACAAGCACAGCCTTCCTCTTTTTATATTTCAAGTACAAGACTTCTGTACTCTGGCTGTACAAAGACCCAAAGCTAAAAGAAATGTCTGAGAGGAGAACAAAAACTGATTCCATTCCCTCCCAAGAAATATTTTTCCTGAAAGAATTGGGGACCTAGAAATCTTCATCTTGCTTTGCTCAAAAAGATAAATATAAGCCTTACTAAAAACTAGAACAGTGGCCACTGTATGCATTTAGAATAAATTTGGGTTAGATACATTAAGAGAGAAAAGAATACAGCCCAAGTTCAAGTTTGTCACAACAGGAGTAATCTAATTTTCCCAAAGATTTTTTTTCATTTGTGGGTTATATATAGTAGCTAGAATAGGATGAGGTGTGAGATAAGCAAAATTTTTTCTTTAAAAAAATTCAACTGATGTGAAGTAAATGCTGAAAGAGAAGCTTTGTTTCCATTGAGCTATGGGATCATTAGTCCAACTCCCTCTAACTTTTTTTTTTTTTTTTAGATTTTTTGAAACAAAGTCTTGCTTTGTAGTTCAGGCTGGCCCTGAGCTCAGCCTCAAACTCACATCGCAGCAATTCTCCTGCCTCTGCCTTCCGAGTGCTGGGATTACAGGCGTGAGCCATCATGTCCAATATGTGGTACTGGTTGCTGCTGGGCGTGAGTCTCCACACCCAGTATTGTATGTGGTTACCGGGGATCGAACCTGGGCCCTTGTGCTTGCAAGACAGGTGCCAGAACCACTGAGCTAACTCCCCGGCCCATCTCTAACTTTTAATTATCTACTCCAAAGCACATTTTTAAGAGTTGAAAAAAGATATAGTTAAGTATTTGATTGAAAAAAATCATGTTATATAGTGACATAATCTTAAATATGATCTCTCATGAAGCAGTCTTGCTTATCTAAAATAGAGAGATAGTTAAGTAATTTTGAAAAAAATATTCATTTCCCTTGAAAAATATACAGAATTTGGAATTTTATTTTATTTCTCTCCATAGCTATTACCACTGTACCAGTGGGTAACTTTGATTCCTGGACAGAGAAGATGCTAGAGATTGAATTGATGACTTCATGCATGTCAGGTAAGAACTGTACCAAGGAGCTGTGTGTACAGCCCTTAGATTTTGTATGTGATTGAATCAGGTTTATTAACCCCTAGAAATAATTCTACAATATCTGTGATTTTCTAAATGGCAATAACAAAAGGTAAAAGTAAGTAAAAGGAGTAGTATCAGCCACAGAAAATGGCATGTACAATGCATAATATAAGAGATCTAAACAACTCCTGCAGAAGAGATGAAAATAAAGCAGAACAAACACTTATTTCTTATTAATTCATTGGAAAGATGCCATTAAAATCTCATTTAAACAAAGGATTAAAACATGGATTTTTTAAAGCTTGTTTAAAAATTATATAAATAGTAAGTAGATTAGGTTAAGGAAAACACACACACACACACACACACACACACACACACACACAAGCAAAGTTACAGAACTGAAGAAGAGAATGTAGAAGCAATTTGGAGAAGTAGAAAGGGTGTAGGCTGAAATTTATAATCCTTGGAAGAATAAATCCAGTGATACAAGTGGGAAGATAATTTGAGATATTGACTGGCAACTTATCATGGAAATCTAGAACTTTATCCTTGTAATGACACATTTCAAAATATCGAACAAGAAACCTCTACTTTGGCAAACCTTGAGGATCTTGAAAGATGTCTTGGAGGCTAGAGAGACCAGCAGGAGAACAATTTAGATACTGATCAAGGCAATGAGTATTTGGAGTTGGTGGTGGGAATAAAAAAGACAGCTGAATATATTCTAAAAGTTGAATCAATAGAATGTAGGCATTGTAAGGTCCCTAAGTGGACAGAGGAAATCATTCAAAATTTCAGAAATTCAAAACCTAAAAAGAATGTAGTGCAATGGGTAGATGCAATGAACTAAATGAAATAAATTCTTACACAAAAGCAAGTAGTTGGAAATACCAAATTAAAAATATGGTATTTTAAAAGTTATCATCTGTTATTTGGTCTTCCTGTCTGACCTAGTTTCTCAAACAGACCTCCATGTATGCCTGTAGGATTGAACCTACAATATTATCCCTGATACTCAGTCTCAAACTTTCCATTACCTATTTATTTTCTCACAGAAATATATTTTTTAAATATCAGACTTAACCTGTCTAAAACTGATATATTCCTTCATTGAAATTTGCTTTCTGCCCTTGAAGAGAAGATAACTCCAATGAATGCCTGCCACTGATAGGAGTCCAGACATAAACAATTTAAAGCACAGCAACATGAAACAGAATACCTAACAGGCAGACCTGGGAGTTATCCTGGAGTTGACTTAGAATGTAACCTTTTTCTTGTCAGAACCTGGGAACGGACTTCTGCTAGAAGGCCTCTCCTTAAGATTCTCTCCCCAATCCACTTGTCACAAAAGGTTCCGAGAGACATCTAAACGTAAATATGACCATTTCACATCACATTCTATTACAGTCTGTTCATTCAGGGATCCACTACTTTCTATAATAAGTTACCTGAAATAAGGAGCAGCCTGTTCTACTGTTTTTCATGATGACTATTTTCTGGGGTAATAATCTTTAAAAGTTTTTGAATGATAATATATACTTTTAGGAACAGCTATTATAAACCAGGAGTTGAAAGTGGGGCAATGGGGTAGAGTCTTGAGTAGGAAAGAAGAAGATAAGCAATAAAATTTTCAAGGAAGAAGATAAAGAAATGAAACTGTGAAAAATACGAAGAATTGAGTAATCACAAAAGAACCTTAGAAAATAACATTGAGGGAAAGGATGATTTGAGAAGTAATCTTCACCCATTCACCCTGAGGGCATTAAAGCATTTCAATATCTCCTTGATATATTTCCTTCTTCCTCCTGCTTTTTAGCCCACTGTTTTCTCTTCTCCTTCTTCCAGTCACCCACATGTAGGATTGTTCGCAACGCTATCTTCTGCCTGTCTGCAGTTTCTATAGAATCTCTCTAGGAAAGCATTCCTATTTTGAGGAAACAAATGATTGCTTATGTGCACTATCCCCAATCTGTATTCTCACCCCTCTCAGTTACTGCCCTCGCATCTTAGAATGATCTTCTATTATCAGTTTCTGTGAGGTCATACAAATCAAACTTTCCAAAAATGAAGACAGTCTCCCAATCAAATAATTCATCTTATTTTTCTCATATACTACAGATCTGATTCAAAGTCTTTCATGAATCTGAGACTGTTTCACCTTGATTTCTTTCTTATGCTACAATTTATGGGCATCTTCAAATTTCTTCAAAACTAGCTCCTGTCTTATGTTATTTCCTCTACTGTCTCTGCTTTCATTCCATTCTTTTACTTCTTTATCATGTTTTGTGTGAATTATTCCAGAGGCTTGGTACAGGTGTTTACCAACTCTTTCCCAAATCCAACTAACTTCATATGATTGTCAGATAATTTTCTAGAGTATAATGTGAAAAAACCATCTGTTAAAAAAACCTTACAAATAAAGTAAGATACACAAGTCAGAGACAGCAAGACAAATTCTCTCAAGCAAATGTAAAAGCTAAAAAAATTTATTTCCTAGATGTTGAGAGATTAAGGTCAGATACATAAGCTTAAATATTTCCTAACTTCTTTTTATGAGAAACCTAAGCTATAAATAAAGAGCAAAATAAATGATAGCTCAGAAGAAGTACAGAGATACACATTTCTCAGTGAGGAAAGGAAGCAAGAGATGGAGGAGGAGAGAAAGGGAAGAAAAGGGGATGAAAAAGGAATGAAGAAGTGTCACATAACTTCTCAGAAGGAATGTAAACTTCATGTAGTACGAATGTGTGCTAAAAAAAGGAAACAGAATTGTGGTTCCCAGAGGCTGAAATGTGGGCAATGAAGAAAAAAAGAATAATATAGAGGCAAAAGGGCAGTTGCATAGGTGGAATTGCTTTCTAATATTCCATGGCATGGAAGGAAAACTATGGTTGACAATTGTGCATTTCAAATAACTGAGAGGATGTTCCCAGGACAAAAAAAAATTGTTTGAGGTGACAGATATCTGAACTGATAATTGTACTTTGTATGTATGAGTTGAAAGCTTCAAGATGCAAATAAGTATGACCATCTAAAACATAAATACTTAGCAAAATATTTAACTGCCTAAGGGTCATGTAATTTCCAACTTGTTATAACTCATGCATAGCATACTAAGTTAATGACTGTAACTACTTTTTTCAGTAACATCTTCTCTAAATAATCTGTCATACCATCAAGACAAGTAGAAAAAAAAAAAAAGACCTCATGGTTTTTATTCAATGTGCCCTCTTGCAATCTACTACTACTCATGTGAAGAATTTGTGTCTTTATCTAGGGATTTTTAAAATTTTTATTTTCTCCTATGCTCAAATTGCTTCTTGAGGGAGAATATCTGCTTATCATTAAAACATGGTTTTAGATGCTACTCCCTATATTGACATTTTTTTCTTCACATTTAACATGCTTATTCTAACTTTCCAAATAGGAGACACTTTAGTGTGCAGTCACAAGCTATGCAATTTTCCAAATGTACATCTCTGACAACTATTTAAATTGTGATTTTTAATAAAGGAAAATTACCTCTAACTATTCTTTCTTCTCTCCCAATTATTTCACCGATATGTGAACCTCTAACTTCATTAGTTTTTCAGTGAATGTTTTCTTTGGATTCACTGATAATATTAAATCAAACCATTAAATCAAAACTCTTAGCTTTGAATATAATACATACTTTGTTCCATAATGCATTGTTTGAAGCTCATACATATTTGCCATGCATATTATTTCCAATATTTCTTCATTGTAAAGAACACTCTGAAATAAGAAATTGGTTCCTATTGTTTCCAAAAGCACACGCTTTACCTTATTTCAGGATGGCACAGTATCTTTCCCTACCTGAGTACTACAATACATATTTAACAATTAGCAAATAATTAAGCTTTAGTATACATTAGGAAATTTTCAAGAACTACACCATACAGAGAGAAAGCAGACAAGAGTCCCCGCACGAATGCCTTCCAAATGACAAAGCTTCAAATTTTGGCCTGAGTTCTCAGAAAGAAAAAATACAGTGTGACACAGAAAGGGAAACAAATGAGACACTGTCCTGCTAAGCATCACAATTGTAAAGTCGGTGTGAATAGGAAAAAATGAAAAAGCTATTCATTGGAGCAGCCTCCACATGGGACAAATGATTCTTATGCTTGAAGTAGATTTAACTGTCCCCAAACAGCCATCTCACTCTGGTACAGGAAATGAAAATAAAAGCAAGCAAGCAGTCAGTTAGAAATAGTCACCACCTTCTGGGTACAGCCACTTGAGAACTGGGAGAATGTGCTGCTCTGTAGGATCCCGGCGATTATAAAAACATCTGAATGGGAATACTTGAAAATGATCTTTAACTCTGATGGGCTGTTGAAATGACTTTTTTGAACTCTTCTCATTTTTCTTAAGGTTTTTTTTTTTTTTTTCTTTTCTGACTCTCTAAGGTAAATTATGACTTACATGTTTTATGCCAGGTTTTCTGTGTTGGATTTTGAGGCTTACAATAATTTCATTTTGTGTATGTTGAGTGGTTTTAATAAATTGTATAAACCAGAAAAACAATGGGAATCATAAATGACAGCCCGCAGGCCTGAGCTGTTATTACTTTAAATCTCATTGAATTTTAAATTTCAGAACATTTTTCCTTCCAGACTTAGCTGTTTATGTTTCATGCATGTTTACTAATTGCAGAATGTTGTGCTTGGTGTTCAGGTGGCACACGGAAGTCAAAAGAATGTTGTAAATGGGAAAGGAGTGGATTTGGAATCAGTTGATCAGACATGTTTCCTAATTATACTTGGTGTGCATGTGTGTGTTTGTTTGTGTGTATGTGTTAAGTTTTTATTGGGCATACTAGGCAAATTGTAGAATTCTTTCTCTTTGAACTTGCAAAATATAGAATGGAGGTGTAGAAATAGAGACATAGATATTAGCCATAGATTCTGGCCCACTCACAGCATGGGTACATCAATGAAAATAAGAAGAGATCACAAAATAGATCAGATTTTAAACTCTAAATTAGTACAAACATGCAGTACCTTACTTTGTGAAGAGCACCGTAGTGGAACAGGAGTAAATTGGGATCATGTGACTTACCTTCTTATTTCTGGTTTTTTACATACATGCTTTGTGAACACAGGGGAGTAAATAAGTAAAAGGGACCTAATGATTAAGTTCTTGTAATGATAATTTAAAAAAGAAAATATATTTCACTTTTTTTCTAAAATAAGTTTTAACTAGCAGTTACAATAATAAATATAATAATTATTGTCACTTAGTGAACAATTTTTTTTTTTGGTAGACCCTGAGGATTGAACTCACAACCTTGCACTTGCCAGGCACTGAGGCACCCATGAGCTCCTCGAACATAAAATTTAATATTACAGTGCCAGGGAGTCAGGGTTATAATTAACAAAGGCCAAATATGATTTGTTGATCATACAACATTTTAATGTGGACTAGGCTCTGATAACTTGTTGATAGCTTTTGAAATCTTAATTATTGACACATATTAAAGATAGATGTACTAGGTTTTTGTTTGTTTTGAGGCAGAGTCTCTCTTTTTTGTACTTCAAGCTGGCTCTGAGCTCAGCCTCAAACACACAGCAGTCTTCCTGTCTCTTCCTCCCAAGTGCTGATGACAGGCGTGAGCCACTACACCCAGCACTGTGATATGAGCTTCCAATACCTGATTGGTGTGTGTCTTCACGCCTGGCATTGTTGTATATGGTTTCTGGGGATCCAACCTGGAACCCTTGCACTTGCAAAGCAGGAACCCTGAGCTAAATCCCGGACCTTAGAGGTATTAGTTTTTATGTGGCTACGTTAGACCCCAGGCAAACAGGAATATATATTTGAAATTTATTAGAAAATAAAGACTTGTGGTTTGGGTCAGAAAGCAAATTTTCTGTACATGGGAATAATAACAACAATTAACTTTTAAACATCATATTATAGTCTCCAATCTTCAAAATGGTTTACATGAATGAATATACAGTATCATCATAAAAATATTCTTAGAAAATAAAACATTTTGGTTTGTGCTTTTTAGACATAAGGAAACTGGAGAACTGGTAGTCTCAGATCACATAAAAAGCGACAGAACCTAAACATATACTCAAGCAGTTGAATTCTGATCAGACCATTGTAATTCACTAACTGAAAACTACAACCAAGAATGAAGGTTGATTTAAAATATTAATCTTATTATGAAATATCTATAATAATTTTTATTATTGTGTATTTTATAAGTATATTTTCAAATATTTTAGGGATACTTGAATAAAGACTATTTGAAGAGGAGCATATGACCTGTGTGGTCATAATTGTGAATATAAACAACTAGAATTAAAATAAAACTCAACAATGTACAGTATGCATTTCTTTTAAAAACAGAGCTTTGTCTTTGCATAGACAATTTTTCTCTTGTCTATTTTATTTCTAAAAATTTTCTCCTGAAACATTTAGTTAGTTTTCAGACAATCTAGATAAATTTTAAAACTGGCATCTGCATTTATATTTTGGCACGCATCTACATTTTGGAGCTCTAGTGCAGCAGCCACAAAAATATGGTTTATTGATTTAATGTGCATATCTGGGAACTTTCAAAATATGCTAATACAATATATACATTATAACCACTTAATGATTTTTTAAGTGATCATTTATTGACCTCTTGCCAAATTTTTCCTAGTGACTTTTCCCAAACATTTAATTTCAGAAACTATTGACCTTCAGCAGACTTGTTTATCTCTTTCCCCACTGGGATAACTGAAGTTATTTAACACCTAGTTCTGCTAATTTCCCTCAACCCAGTTCCACAACTGGAATACCATTCCCTATGTAGATTGTCAGTGTGCCAAGACCACCCACTCCACACTTTATTAAAGAGCTATTGAGCAATGTTTACTGCTAGGAAAAATCTGAGCTCCTTACCAAAGCTCATCAAGGGAGGTGATTGCTTCCAGAATCTACTCATGAAGAAATGGAGATTGAAATGTAGCTAGGACACTGCCTCAAGTGAGATGGTAAATCAGACATACAGTTGGGATGAAAACCTAAGGATCTTCCCATTTTAAAGACTTTGCTTCCTTTGTCATTATTTCTCCTTCAGATTTTCATTTCATCTTAACTCCTTGCCTTTGCTATGTTTATTTTCACAAAGCTTACTGCATGAGGGTAGCTTTCCCATATTAAAATGAAAAAAATGTTCATTACAATATATTTAATTCTTCAAGATAGAACTAATTTATCTCTGTATTTCCATTAGTCATCAATATTTTCCAAAGAGGAGTCTATATTACATTTCTACCTATAAATCAGATGTGTTACTTGGTTTCAGTTAAAACATTCTAAGAATGATGTCTCTCAAAATTTATATTTGTGTTTAACATTATCTGATCAGTGATCTCCTATATGACTTGGGTATGTTTGTTCTTGTGCTTCTGCCTTTGATATGATTTCCATTAGAGTTCAAGATATTTCAGAATGCACACTACTGTCTCCATATCCATCCAGTACATGACCCTTAACCAAT
>PVIR01012593.1:0-23167 GCA_004026965.1 Petromus typicus
AATCCTCCTGCCTCTGCCTCCCGAGTGCTGGGATTACAGGCGTGAGCCACCACGCCCGGCACTGTGGTATGTGGTACTGGTTGCTGCTGGGTGTGGGTCTCCACACCCAGTATTGTTATGTGGTTACCTGGGGAATCGAACCCGGGTCCTTGCGCTTGCGAGACAGGCACCGGAACCACTGAGCTAACTCCCCGGCCCCAGATGAAATTCTTTACATGCTAAATCCCGCTGTATTACTAAGAAAGCTTCTAAAAACAGTCTAGTGAAGATAGTGGATGCTTTTCTTCTCCCAGGGCAAATAGAACAATCTTGTACTAAATTGCTAGGGCTGGTACCGGATTTCTTTCCCTTCCAAGCATACCCCAGGCAAGAGCTCCAACCTGGTGTTGTCTCAACCTAGCTTTTCCCGAGTCCCTACTCGGGAAGGAGGTAGCTGACCTCCTATACTATAGATTTAAGTGCTATCTTTTCCTGCTTTTTCCTAAGTCTGAAAGACTTCTTCCCTTTTCTCTTTGAAGTGGGGGTTCCAAGTTCCTGAACCTTACCCAGACTTACTCATTCAGAATCTCCAGTGCAGAAAGTCACTTTAGTCTGTTTGGTTGTTTCTTCTGGGATCACTGAGGATCAAACCTACACCTTGTGTACATCCTTTGCAAACATTCTACCGCTGAATGACTTATCCAGCCAAATTTTGTGTTGTTATAGTACTGAGGATTAAATACTACGGTTTTCACACTGAGCTATATCCCCAGCCCTTTTCATTTTTTAATTTTGAAGCTAGATCTTACTTAGTTGCCCGGCTGGGCTTGAACTTAGACTCCATCTGCTTTGATGTGGCTAAGAATCTGAGTTTTAATTCATGTGTACATCCTATGAAGCTGTTAGAAAAGCAGTGTTCACCAGTTCCAGTGATCCATGCCAGTTATCTCAGCTGAGAAGGCTGAGACAGGAGAATCATCAATTTGAGGACAGACTGGGCAACTTAACAAGACATGATCTTGAAATGGATAGGACAGGATACAGTAGGATAGAGTAGGACTAGGAGCGGGACCAAACAGGCTTGAGATGTAGGTTGGTGGTGGAGTGTAAGCTCACCCAGCATGCAGAAGGCCCTGTGTTCTGTCCCTAGCACCTCAAAAAAACAATATAAAAGCTTATGACGAAGAAAACAGCCCCACCAAGTCAGAGAGGTCAGTGGCTGATGAAGCAAGTTGGCAGAATTCAGCATCATCTCCCGATTCATTTTAGAGTAAGGACAGTGTAGAGTTGAAAGGGATCTAGAAAGCATGAAGCACTGAGAAGTTGGAGTCACACTGTTTGATAACTCTGAAAGTGATATTCTTTAGGTGGAGGCAGAGCCAAGTTGAAAGTAGTGGCTGACTTCACTTTTACCCCAGCGGAAAAACTCTGCAACAGGCCTAAAAGCTAGCATGGTATCTTGTGGCTGAATAAATACTGAATAATAATTTTAGATCTATATCCAAGATTATTGTGAGCATCTAAGTCTATACGGAGTACACTGAGGAAACGTAAACTTTGTGGCCAACCATTAAGGAACCATTAAGGAACCCATGGGATATTGAGAGCATTTCCCTTAAGTATAAGTCTGGCTGATGAACATATCTTTCCTCTTCTAGATGGCAGACTGTGGGGGACTGCCCCAAGTGGTGCAGGTAAGAAGTTTTTTAAAAGAATCATTCAGTTCTACCTGTCTGCCTATCCAAGAGAATAATGCCTTCTTATTTTATTCCCCCAGCCTGGGAAGCTCACCGAGGCCTTCAAGTACTTTTTGCAGGGAATGGGCTACAGTGAGTAGTGCACAACTTTCTGTCTAGCAAAAATTTTATTGATAAGAAGATCAGTATAATGGGAGCAGTTTGATGTCTGGGAGACAACTTTCAGGGCCTAACACTGTCCTGGCCCGCCTTAAGTAGAAATGCAAATGTTTGTGGAACAGTCATTTTTGCCTATGTGTGTAAGACAGACTAACACTTCTTAAGTGCTTTGCTGGAGTAAGGCACTATGTATTCTTAAACTAAGAGGTAAGTTCTGTTAGCAGTCTCAAAATATAAAGAAAACTGAGGCTGAGAAAGGCTGTGAATAAGGAGCTGCAGAGCTGCGATCTGGACCTTGGCACTCTGGCTCCCAAGTGCATATTTTTAACTATTGAAGCTTCCTGTGTCTTAGTCAAGAATTGGAGTTAGGATTTGCCTTCCAGCTCATGTGGAGACTCCAGAAGAAAAAGGTGGTATTCTTAGTGAAATCTGTTCACCACAGGAAATTGCAGACTGTTTCATAGCAAGTCTAAGAATATGTCCATGCTGTATGCCACTGTCCTGGCCTCGTGTATTGTGAGACCCTTGAGCTTTCTCATTTGTCACAGAAAACTTACTTGCTCCATTCTTGGAGTTTTGAATAGAAAATCCTTTCACTCAGGTACAGAGCTCTTTACCCAACAGGGTGATTTTCCTGCCTTTGGTATCAGTGTGGATGATGGCCATTGGTGAGCTGACTGCAACTTCCCTGTGCAGCTGGGCCCTGGGTACAGCCCTGTACCTGCTAGGAAGACCATGTGTGTCTTGTTTAGAGCGGCTGTGTTGTCCCGTCTGTGAGCCACTACCAACCGAGCCCACAGCCACAGCCTTCTGGCTCACTGGGAGGAGCAGAAGTCCCATGATAGCCTGTTCTCAACCCTTTCCTATGAGACAGCTGATTTTGTAGCCTGTTTCTGATCAAAGCAGGGTACCTGTATATAGTGAAGGGGAAATCAGTTGTCTGCATACATGAGAGAAGTAACATTCAGAATGAGAGTAAAGCCTCACCTCCCCTCTGGGACCTTAAAATAAGTTTTCATCCCTTGCTTAAAGATATTCTGTCAGTGTGTACTAGGCAGCCAAGGTTGCCACTTGGCACTCTTGGGTCACTAACCTGCCTTTTCCTGTGTCCATGCTGCTTCCAGTCCCGTATGTGCAGCTCAGTCACCTCAGCACCGAGTCAGGTACCTTCCTCTGTGCTGGCCCCACCTGCCTCCAGCCATGCTCTCCTGGCTGCAATGGCTGTCTGCAGCATGTCCGCGGTTTTCTTGTGCAGTGAGAGCCCGATAGAACGTGGCTCATTGTGCTCCAAAAGGTTTATCCCGTAGGCCCAGCTCTGGTGTCCCAGGAGAAAGGAAGGACCAGACTGTAATACTTAGGCCTCTTTTCAAGTCCAGGCGGCAACTGAAACTTGATAGTCAGAGTCCCTCTTTCACCACCACCTCCTAATCTTCAAGTAACCCTGACATGGGAATCAAAGAGTAGCCTTGGCTGGGAATAAAAACGTTAGCCTAAAGAACTCTGAAGTAGTGGTAGGAACCTCCAGATAGGCAGGGAGGTTTGCTGGGTAAGGCCCAGTCCTAGCCAAGCTTGGAGGTAATTAGGATCAAACCAGTGGAAGAACAGGAGTCTGGGTTAAACACTCCCTCCCAGAGCTCTTCCCTTCCAGATAACTCACGCCTCTCCCCTATACAGAGAATAGTTTCAAGCCTGCCACCTCCCCCTCCATTCGTACCTTCCTACTCCTCCCAAGATAACAAGGGTACCCTGTGGACACGGATGGTAGTCTCGTTGTATCGGGCTTGCACTGTGTTTGTGAAACGTCTTCATATTTGTGTGGTTTGTCTTTCTTTTGTTTTAGTCCTGCATGCACTGGAGGTTTTGGTTACCTGTATGGGTTCCCAAAGCCTCCTTCCTAGTCACTGTATGAGTGGGGTAGGCATAGCTGGAGGCTGTACTCTGAACTCAGGGCTTCCTCTGTTGTGCTGTAGACTAGAATCAGCTGAGATTCCCACCATTCCCGGAGGATTAAAGCAGCCTTGCATATAGTCACTTTCCTAGGGCAAATAGTGCAAAATGGAGATGGCTATGTCTTGTCCTGGGTGTTATCTGAAGTAGTTTGGGAAATCCAAACATAGAGCTTTTCGTAAAACTTGTAGATGAGTTGAGCTTGACCAAGGATCCATCCTCTAGCGCTCTTGGTTCTTTGTTATAGTACCATCTGCTGGCATGACCCGGCTCACCCGATCACGAACCCATTCAACCTCAAGTAGCATCGGCTCTGGAGAAAGTCCTTTCAGCAGGTCTGTCATCAGCAACCATTCAGATGGAACTCAAGAGTCCTGTGAGTCCCCTGATGCCCTGGACAGACATCACACCGTGGAGTTGTCCTACTAAACAGATGTTCCTCCCTGGACCATGCAAGTCCATCTTCTTCAGACCGCCGCCACTCCATACTACATTTCATCTGTAAACTGGCCTCCACTATCTTTAACTCATGCATGGCCACTGAACCTTTCTCTAGTAGCCTGGACTTACCATTCTCTGCCCACCCATCCCTTTTTTGTATGTACCAAGAACCACATCCATGCCATTACTGTAACATTCCAACATCTTTTACTGATCTAATGTCTATTTCTTCTCTTGCCAGCTTTTTTCTGTGCTCCCTTAACTATGTATCTAATAAGATTCTTTGATCCCCAACTCTGTGTGTGCAAGCACGTGTATCCGTGTTTGTGTGTGCATAGTTCTGTGATTTTAGACATGCTTTCTTGTAGTGCTTCTGCAAAAAAAAAAAAAGGGAGTTTTTGTTGTTCTTGTTATTGTTTTTAAGGGAAAGGTATAAACAGAAATCTAGATGAGCTAGGCCACTAGATTCTCTTTTGGTTCCAAATTGGTCAATAAGATTTGCAGAATGATTTCCAGAGAAAGCAGCTATGAGCAGTGTGGAAAACTGTAACTACTGTTTGGGCTATTGACTGATTCGGACCAGTAGCAGAGGGTTATTTTTTTATGTAGAGAGGTAGGCAAGAGGGCCAGCTATCTCTTCCTTTCCAAATGGCTTCACATGTCCTATTCTATAAATAAAAGGGGGGAAATAGACCCTGCTGGAAGCTCATGAACAATGAGATTCTGACACAACATGAAGTTTTCTCTGAAGGAGTGGCTTGATTACTAGTATCTTAGCATAGAGAGTAGAAAACAAAATGTCAGGCCTTCACTCTGCAGAGCAAAACTGCTGTCTCTTTCATCTGATTGCCACTTAGACATGCACACTTTTGCAAGAAGAGCTCCTCAAGTGTGTGGGGGAGACAGTTCTCCATCTCTTGATCCCAATAAAGCGGAGTGATGTAACCTAAAAATCATGCATGGGAAGAGAGGAATAGTCAGTGACGATATCATGTGGAGTACCTGCAGCCTTGATTTCAGCAGACTTAATAGAAGCTAAATTAAATAGATACAGAACCTACTTCTGAGAAGGATTCTATAAACTGACTTGTGAGAAGGAAGAGGCCAATTTGTAAGTGCAGCCCTGTCCAGGTGAAATTATTGTCTGCGCTCTGTCTGCTGTAAGTGAAGGGGCCCCAGCGAGCCAGAGAGCACCTCTGGGAAGAGGAGAAAAGAACATGGACACAGCAGCCGCGTAGCAGGAGCCCACCTCTGGGGAACATTTAACTGTAAGCTTAGGGTCACACAGTTCCAAATCTTGGAAGAAGACTTTTCAGACACATTGTTTTGCTTTCTGCTAAGATAAGGAATGCGTCACTCTGTCAGAGTGTGACTTTTTACAAATTATTAAATAAAGCTGTATATGTCTCATTGTTACCTGACTGCTGGTATTATTTCTCTCAAGCCCCTGAGTTGGTAGCAAGGACTGAGTTACTGTATGCTAGTTCTGTGTTCTGTACTTTTATACTTCTGATCACCCATCCAGCTGTCCATTTATAGGGACAAAGTGAAACTTCAAGATAATTTGCCCTGAGTCATACAGCCAGTGAGTTCAGAATGAATGCTGGTCAGTCTGACATGCCTATGTTCCCTGTCAATCAAAACTCGTGCGAATCTGAGGCAGGAGGATCTCCAATCAGAATCCAGCCTGAGCAACTTAGAGACTGCCTCAAAATAAAAAGTGAAAAAAGAATGGGAATGTGGCTCAGTGTGAAGGCACTGGATTCACTTGCCAACTTAAAATTTTTT
This sequence comes from Petromus typicus, assembly GCA_004026965.1. Lineage (NCBI taxonomy): Eukaryota > Metazoa > Chordata > Mammalia > Rodentia > Petromuridae > Petromus > Petromus typicus. The sequence continues at coordinate 6,012 of PVIR01012593.1, forward strand.
TCTTGAAAAAGGAATCACTTGAAATCTGACAGCCCTGTTGATGAAGGAGTGGAAGCTGAGTTCTAGGAATAGTGCTCCAATCTCAGCTTTACCTTTGTCTGGAGATGGTCTGACTGGCCCTTACCTCTTCCTTCTTCTGACTTAATTTCTTGTTTTCCAATTCAGTACCCTAGCCTACCCCTCCAAAAATGGCCCCTTTTGGGGGGAAGTACTAGGAATCAAACTCAGACCTTGTGCTTGCAAAACAGGCAACTGAGCTAACTCCCTGACAAAGTGGCTCTTTTGTGAGGGGAAAGGAGGTAGGCTAAGCCGGCCATAGCGGCTCATGCTTGTAATCCCAGCACTGAAGAGGCTGAGGCAGGAAGATGACCATGAGTTCAAGGCCAGCCTGAACTATATCATGAGACCTTGTTCCAAAAAAACCAAGAAAAAAAATAAAGCAAACAGACTACATAGATGATTATATAATGTTTTTGTTTTATGCAACAAAGAATAACTCAGGAAATTTTTGAGTGTTTTTGTTTTTAAAAAAAAAAAAACAGATCTTGCTCTGTAATTTAGGCTGTCCTCCAACTTGTGTCTGTCCTCTTGCCTCAGTGTCCCAGAGCGCTGGGATTTCAGCTGTACACCACCACGCCATGTTTAGGCAATATGAGTGATTTAACCAGTCACTTGTCTTCCATTTCTTTGAAAATCACTGTTTAACTGGGCACAGTGGTACACGCTTGTGATCCCAGAACTTGAGAGACTGAAGCAGTAAGATCACTGTGAGTTCAAAGCCAGCCTGGGCTACATAGTGAATTTGAGGCCATCCTGAACTACATGGTGAGACCCTGTCTCAAAAATAATAATAATAATAATATTCAGTGCATTTTTATATTTCATTCATCTTTTTGTTGAGTGCCTACCACAGGCCACGGCCTTAGCACATTTCTATAAGCCTTCTATTGACCCATTGAAATAAGTATTACTCCCATTTTGTGTATGCAGAAACAGGCTTAGTTTACAATATACAAAGCCAGTAATTGGCGATAGGGGAAACAGTTTCATCTGCTACACTCATTTCTGTGAGTAAATGTGTGAGATTTCCCCCTATACTAACCAGTTCTCTAACACTTGACTAGGTGTCCTAATTCAGTTATGACATTAGCAGGAAGTAGTGCAGACCTCAGGCTAAAAGGCCAGTCCCACAAGACTGCACCCCATGCACACTTCAGACAGCAGTGGAAAGCAATGGATTCCAAGGTCACCTACACTTCTGTCCAGTGTGACTGCAAATTGGAGGTTCCCACAGCGCCCTGCTTAGGTGCAGTAATTTGCTTTGATGGCTTAAGAACTCCAAAACACATTCATCAGTTTTTTACAAAGGCTGTTGATGGACAGCAAGATAAAGAAGTACAGGACCAGGGATGCAGCTCAGTGGCACTATGCCTGCCTTGAAAGTGCAAAGTCCTAGTTTGATCCCCAGAACCAAAAAAGAAGAGGTTCTAAGCACAGGAGCTGTTGTCCTTGAGGTGGGGTGCACTGCGCTCTCAGCACGAATGTATTCAACCTGAAGCTTTATGAACCCCATATATTCAGGATTTCTATGATGATCTCATCTCTTAGGCATGGCTGATTACATTCATCAGCCTAGCTCCCTTCCTCCCTCCCAGGAACCTTGGGCGATGGGGCTGGAAGTTCCGAGCTTTTGTTCATGACTTGGTTCCTCTGGTGGCCAGTTTCGATCCAAGAGCCCCCTGAGGAATTGCCTTACCTGAACAAAGATGTTCCTGTCACCCAGGAAATTCTAATGGCTTTAGGAGCTCTGTGTCAGGAACTAGATCGAAGACCAAATATTAGAACAAAACATGCTTCTGGCACCTCTGTTGGTTAGGAAGTCACAGGTTTTAGGAGCTCTAGTCTGGATCCAAAGAGGAAGACCACGTTTGTTTTTGTTTTGTTACTTGCGATTGAATCTGGGTCTTCACACTGGGTATTCCTAGTTCCTCATTTTTTATTTTATTTTGAGACAAGGTATCACTAAGTTTCCCAGGCTGGACTCAAACTTGTGTCCTTTGCTCAGCTGTTCAGAGTGTCAAATACGTATTTATTATATATCAGTGGAGATGTAGGATTTTAAACTTTGTAATTCTTAAATGCCTCCTGAAGTGGAAAAGAAGAGTTATACAGTGGGATTCTTTCCCCCCCCCCCAAAGAGTGAACCCAGGATCTCAAGCTAACTAAGGCCATGCTGTATGGTAGCGATGGCCATGCCACACCCTTTTGTACAATTCTTTCAAGAGCAGCCAGGCAAGGTGGCATATTCCTGTGATCCCAACACTCAAGAGGCTGAGACAGGAGGATCACCAACATAGCAGCAAGACCTTGTCTCAAAAAAAGAAAGAAATCAGAGAGAGAGAGATATTCACTACTTTCTCTCTCATCCACGGACTTCACCTGGAGACCAGTCTTTAAACTCTGCCCCTCACCTGAAAAGATGGATATCAGCATTATCTGGAGGCAGGAGTGGGACCACACGTAGGTCCCTTTGACAGCCTGACAGACTTTTTGTAGAGGACGCATCTCCACATGCTGGGTTCCTCCAGAGTTTTATGGGACAGAGCCTGAGCAGGAAGAACAATAGTTGGCAAGTCACCAGAAAGGCTATGGAGTCTGGGCTGCATTCAGGAGTGTTTTAGTGTAGTTGATCATTTTGCATTAAAGACCAGCTGTCCCCAAACCAGGGCGGGCAGGAGGCGAGACTGTAAACTTTTAGTGGACTGAAAACAATGCAATTCTGTCAAACTCTTTATCCTAGACAAGTGATTCCCAGTCGTGGGTGTGCCATAGAACCACTTGACGTGCTTAGGAAAGCATTACCGAGCTCTAACTGCTAGTGTTTCTCATTCAGTAGATCTGAGATGCAGCCTGAGGACTTGCATTTCCAAATTACCAATGCTGAGGCTATGGTGTGGGGACCACACTTGGAGAACTATTGTCTGGGGTTTTTTTGTTTTTTGTTTTTTTCTCTTTTCTGCTGCAGACTGAACCCCTAGGCCTCAACTAAAGAGGTACCCATCAGCCCTCCACCTAAACCTTCATATTCCATGCAGTTCCCAGACCAGCAATATGGGCATAGTCTGAAAGCTTGTTAGACGAGATCAGGCATGTTCAGGGTGGTATGGCCGTGGACTGGGAGCTTGTTAGAAAGGGAGAACAGAGGCTGGGGATTTAGCTCAATGGTTTCAGCTCCTGCCTCACAAGCGCAAGTTCAGATCAATTGCCAGTACCGAAAAGAAAAGAAATGGAGAAAAATTTTGGGCCAGGTGTGGTGGTACACGTCTCTAACAATCTTAGCACTCGGGGCTGAAACAGGAGGATTGCTGCTAGTTTGAGGCCAGCCTGGGCTACACAGCAAGACTGTCTCACAGTAAATAAATAAAAAAAGAAAGAAAGAAAGAAATGGAGAAGCTTGAGTCCCACTCCAGACCTACTGAGTCAGAACCTCTGACTAAAGTACCCAGAGGGACAAAGCTCTGACTAAGTCAGAGTCTCTGGTTAAACTCTGTAGTTCCCAGGAAGCTGCTCTGCCAAAGCAATGCTTCCCAAACATGCCAAAGGAGTCTCTCCAAGTTTAGATCATTAGGCTGCCCCTAGCAATTTAGATTCAGAAGATTCTAGAAACTGCTAAAATTAAATCTCTCTGGGCCAAGTGTGGTGGCACACACCTATAATCCCAGCATTTGAGTGGCTGAGGCAGGACTGTCATGAGTTCAAGATCAGCCTGAGCTACATAATGGACTCAAAGCCAGCCTGGATTAATTACACAGTGAGACTCTGTCTCAAAAGCAAAACAAAAAAGTTTTAAGTGATTACCACGCTTAGGACCATCAGGGAAACTCCAGTTCATGTCCCTTTGTAGTGCTCCTGCGATCAGACCAAGCCACAAAAACCAGAACCACCTCCAGGATCAGAATGAGATAACAGCTGCTCCCCTTCAGAAACAGGAACTTCAGCAAGGTGGCTCCTGGGTCTTTTGTGATGCTGTCAGAGGAAGCGGGTAGTTGTGAGAACCGCAGAGTCTGCGCACGAAGCCAGTGCTCCAAGGAGCTGCACCTGTGTGTCCGACAGAGCTCAAAGCGCTTGGACCTTCTTCCCTGCTGGCTGTGCTGGAGAGGGCTATCCAGCCCGAGATCTCTACGGAGCGCCAGGCTTCTGGCCCAACCCCAGTGTACAAACTGCTGGCCACGGACAGACACTGAGCTTCCCAAGCTGACTCCAGGAGCCTCTCTGAAGATCCTCCAGAAGGCCCAGCATGTCCGGCTGAAGCATGCGTTTTAGCTGAGTGTCCTCCCCGCACCTCTGATGACAAGAAACAAGTAAGTGCACTTGCTTCTATTTTCTGAGGTACTTGGGATGGTGAGAAGTGGTCTCCTCTGAGGCTGGGTGTGGGCTTTGTTTACAGGTTGTCGTATCATCTTGCTGTCAGTTGTAGTCTATAGTTCTCTCAAAATGTGAGATTCTCAGGCGAAAGAGGGAAAGGCGGATGGAAGTGTTGCTCTGTGGGGCTGTGGGCGGTCTCCAGCTCTAATAAATAGAGAGACCTCTTTTTTGCTCAACTCTTAGCCCAAACTCTAGGAATGACCTCCAGCAACAGAAAAAGCAAGTAGTCCCTGCTCTGCAGTAGCAAACCAGCTGTCCAAGCTCCCTTAAAGCCCATGGTCCTTGCCTCTGAAACGGGATTCAAATGGGAAAGGAAAAAGTATTGAGCCAGGCACAATGGCCTGAGCATATAATCGCAGCTCCTGAGAAGCCTGAGCAGGAGGATCACTAACTCCAAGCCAACCTGGGCTACATAGTGAGACCCTGTCTCAAAATAAAATAAGGCTGAGAACACAGCCCCAGTACCACAGAAAAATACCATTCTGGGCAGTGTGCTGACCTCAACTGGAAGGTAGTTAGCTTTTACTAACTCTTTCCTACACCCACTTGTCCCGGCGCCCTGGAAAGTGCCTAACGTGTAGTAAATTGCTCAAATACATGTGCAGTTAATGATCAAACATTTTGTAAATGTTACAGCCCACAGCTCCTCCCAGGCCTGCCCTGTAGATGCCTGAGCTTCATGTTGCCCCAGAGGCTTCCTGGCCTGCACCTTACCAGGTGGAGAAAGCTGCAGAGTTCTAGGGAGCACACGTGCAGCTACCCATCCTCCCTGGCCCCGAGCCCAGCCCCACCTGCACCCCCGAGTTTGCTGCAGTTGATGACTGTATTCTTACTGAAGAGGAGAAAGGAAACACCCTGCTGACAGCTGCTCCATATCAAGCTTCTCGAATTCTCCCACAACCCTGTAAAGTCAGTAGAGTGATCCCCAGTTCACAGGCCAGACTTAGAAAGTTAATAGATTTTACCAAAGGTAGAGCTGCAGCTGTGCTCCTCAAAGCAGACATAAAGTGAAGCATTTGTTCTGTATGTCATACGCAAGGGGAGGCCCTGGTACAGCACACTGCTTACAACCTGAGCGGAACGGTGCCACAGGAATGAGAGAAAAGAGCCCTCAGGAAGAGCAGCAGCAGCTAACAGACCATGGGTGTCAGATCCCAAAAAGGCTGAGCTGAAAGAGCTGTCAAGAACTATTTTTTTAATAACACGACCATTTCCTGTTAAAGAGCCCCCGTCCCTGTGAACATTGAACTTCTCATGAAAAGACAACCGCAAACAGGTGTGGTGGTGTTCTTCCCAGTGATACATGAGGCTGGAGAACAGAGAGGATGAGTGGCAGAGAGGGTAGCCCGGCCTCCAGGAGGCCCTGGAAGTCATCTCATGAAACTGACAGACGTGACTAGTGTTACCCAAGCCGTGTGAGGCTCAAAGGCAAGGCAAGGAGCCGCTGTGTCACTACATCCTTCTGAGTTCTCCCAACCCCAGTCCAGCCCTTGGCAGGTACCAGGCACAGAGCAGAACGCCATAAACACCAGACAAATGGAACCCATTGAAAAGAATGAAGAATCCATCTGGGAAGTACAGAACTCATCCTCCCACACCCTCTACACTTTGATGGTATGGAAAAAACCAGCACCATTGAGAAACTTCGATTTTGCATTATTCTGCTGACAAGTCCCTGTGAAGGAGCTCAGGATCTCTCCTATGTATTTATTACTGAATGTGAAGGCCGTCTGCTGGGCTTTACTAATGCCCTGAGATGATAGCAGATTAACCAAACATTGGAATAAATAAAAACATAATTAACATGGGAAAGAATTGCAAAAGAAATGAGAGAGAAAGTGGAGGCTCCTGGAGAGTCAGAGAGTCACTGAGACATTTAAGGTAAGAGAAAAGAAATGCAGGCCCAACAGGAAGCCTTTTCAGGGCATTTCCTCCAAGATATGTGTGGGGGAAAGAGGCACCAAGAGGGGAACTGACCCACCAGCCAGGCCTCCAGTCCTGCAAGTCATCATTGTGCTATGCAGCCTCCTGCCAATCTCTCTGCCCTGTGACACCAATACCTGTGTTCCCAGTCAGCTCTGCAGCTTGTGACAGCAGTCCCAAGCCTCCTCCCCTCTCTGTTGCCCACCTCTGACCTTAGGTGTGTCTGAAGTGAGCTGCTGCACAGGAATGAAACAGGACCCAGCAGTTGGGGAGAGAGGGGAAGTAAAGAAGAACTAAGATGTGTTATGTATGTGTACCAACTCCCCATGATGAATGTAGTTATTATTTACTGCAAACTTGTACTGATAAAAATTTTAAATTTTAGGGGCCGGGGAGTTAGCTCAGTGGTTCTGGCGCCTGTCTTGCAAGCGCAAGGACCCGGGTTCGATTCCCCGGTAACCACATAACAATACTGGGTGTGGAGACCCACACCCAGCAACAATCAGTACCACATACCACAGTGCCGGGTGTGGTGGCTCACGCCTGTAATCCCAGCACTCCGGAGGCAGAGGCAGGAGGATTGTGATGTGAGTTGGAGGCTGAGCTCAGGGCCAGCCTGAACCACAAAAGCGAGACCCTGTCTCAAAAAACCTAAAAAAAAAAAAAAAATTTTAAATTTTAAACAAAAATTTTAAAAGACCAAAGACCAGAGAAATGGTTCCAACTGGGCACAGGAATTAAAGGAATAATCAGCAAAGACAGAGAATTCAAGGAAAACTTCCTGGGGTAGGATTGAGGCAAGCCAGCTCCTGAGAGGGTACCCGGACAAAGATGCAGAACGAAGAATTGAGCAGTGTGGGAGAGATAGGATGGCACATGCCTGTAATCCCAGCAGCTCAGAAGGCCGAGACAGGGGATTACAAGCTTGAGCCCAGTGTGCACTGCATAGTGAGACCCTGTCTTGTCTCAAAAACAGCCAGGGATGTAGCCCAGTGCAAAGGCCACAAGTTCAATCTCCTATAGTGCACGCGTGCGCGCACACACACACATACACACACACACACAGAACAGAAAATGGTCAGTGTCCAGTTTGCAGGGGCTAAAGCCTGGCCCTGAAGGAAGAGGTTGTTCCCCTGTGTCCTTGAGGTGATCAGCCGGGCCAAACTAAAGGGTAACAGGTGTCTGTCACTGGGTTTTTTTTGTTTTGTTTTGTTTTTGTTTTTTGAGACAGGGTCTCGCTTTGTAGTTCAGGCTGGTCCTGAGCTCAGCCTCAGACTCACATCACAGCAATCCTCCTGCCTCTACCTCCCGAGTGCTGGGATTACAGGCGTGAGCCACCACGCCCAGCAACAGGTGTCTGAAACCGAGTGGAGAGCAGACTTACTTAAGGCTGTGTCTCTTTCATATTCCCTTCAGCAATGTGCTTCTGAGAGTCCTGCTGAGGAGTGATGGGAAGTCTGCCCAGCAGAAGGAAAAACCTGCCAACCCCAAGCGTGAGCCCCTGTGTCCAAGGCCAGGAACCCAGGCCCTTGCAAGCAGGTATGTCCTCCCCAAGAGGATTCACCCCTTCCAGGTATCAGTGAGTCCTAGGGATACCAGACCCTTCCCAGTGAGCCATGCAGGAAGGATCCCTGCTCCTGAGGAGTTTCTATTAGTAGAATATTAACCAGTCTGGTAGGTGAGGAAAGAGGAAGGGCTAGAGTTACTCCATGATAGAGCACTTTCCTAGTGTTTGCAAAACGCTAAGTTCAATCCCCAGCACCTCAAAAAAGCAAAACAAAACAAATCAACAAAACCCCACTTCCTCCGTCACACCAGCCACATTTCAATGCGCATTAGTCATGTGTCCCTAGTGGCTATTTTATTGGACAATACAGAATTGTAGATCATTTCCATCACTGCAGAAAATTCTCCTGGATTTAAACTAGGGCTCTCTTTGTTTTTATTTTGGTCTGATTTTTTCTTTTCTTTTTTTTTTTTTTTTTTTTTTGAGACAGAGTCTCACTTTTTAGTTCAGGCTGGCCCTGAGCTCAGCCTTGAACTCACAGCAATCCTCCTGCCTCGGCCTCCCAAGTGCTGGGATTACAGGCATGATCCACTATGCCCGGAAACTATGGTACGTGGTACTAACTGCTGGTGGGTGTGAGTCTCCATGCCCAGTATTGTTGTATGTGGCTATTGGGGATTTAACCCGGCCCTTGCACTTGCAAGACAGGCACTGGAACCACTGGGCTAAATCCCAAGCCCTGGTCTGATTTTTTTTTTTTTCTTTTTTTAGGTTTTTTGAGACAGGGTCTTGCTTTGTGGTTCAGGCTGGCCCTGAGCTCAGCCTCCAACTCACATCACAATCCTCCTGCCTCTGCCTCCGGAGTGCTGGGATTACAGGCGTGAGCCACCACGCCCAGCACTGTGGTATGTGGTACTGGTTGCTGCTGGGTGTGGGTCTCCACACCCAGTATTGTTATGTGGTTACCGGGGAATCAAACCCGGGTCCTTGCGCTTGCAAGACAGGCGCTGGAACCACTGAGCTAACTCCCCGGCCCCCCTGATCTGATTTTTGACACAGGGTCTCAACATGCTATCCTCCTGTCTCAGTCTCCCGAGTGCTGGGAGTACATACCAGCACGTCCAGTGTAGGGCTGTTTTAGTGGTGAAAAAGTAATACATACAGTGTATATGCTAAGCCTTTAACCATGGTTTTCTAAGGTAATCCTAACTAAAAATTCTGGTTTTTTAGGACAGTTGGACAATGGAAATAGCCTAGAAATTCTGATTTTTTTTTTTTTTTTTTTTTTTGAGACAGGGTCTCACTTTGTGTTTCAGGCTGGCCCTGAGCTCAGCCTCAAACTCACATCACAGCAATCCTCCTGCCTCTCCCTCCTGAGTGCTGGAATTACAGGCGTGAGCCACCACGCCCGGCACTGTGGTATATGGTACTGATTGCTGCTGGGGTGAGTCTCCATGCCCAGTATTATTATGTCGTTACCGGGGATCAAACCCGGGCCCTTGCGCTTGCAAGACAGGTGCCGGAACCACTGGGCTAAATCCCCGACCCGAAATTCTGATATTTTGATGTCAAAACTATAGTTCCTGGTCTATTTCTTGTTCTTCAAAGTAAACCAAAAATCTTTTTTCAAATTACATCTTGATTTAGGAAACGGAGCCAGTAGGACATGGAGGGAGTTGGTTTACTGTGAGAAACTGGCTCTTGTGGGGCTAGTTGATCTGAAGTCTGCCCGGAGGCTGAGTCCCTGGGAGTGAGTTGCCACAGTGTAGGTCCAACGGCAACCTGCAGACAGAATTTCCTCTTCCTCAGGACCTCAGTCGTCTTACAAGGCCTCCTGACTTCCTCAAGCTACCAATTTAAGAGTTAATCTCATCTAAAAAGATAACTTCACAATATCTAGACTGGTATTTAACCAAACATTATCTGGGTACTGTGGCTAAGCCATGATGACCATAACATTATAGATAACAAGATCCCTTCCAGCCAAGCAGCACTTGTAGAGGAGGACGTGGGCAATTCAGCTAGACTACAGACTGTGCAGCCAAGATGACTGGATATAGATGGGTCTGGGGAGCTACTATCTCCAACCTGAATGTTCTCCTACAATGGCAGGTCTTCCCTCCTTTTCATCTGCCCAAGCTCCTATTTCCTTAATACCAGTTTCCCCCAGGACCCTTGGCACTCTGAGCCCTGTTGACACTTTTAGGGTGGCAGCTGGCTCCTTGTAGCCAGCTCATCTATATTGAGAGGCCCCGCAGGAAGAGTAGGAAACCACACAGACCTCCACCTTGGTTTCCTCTGAATCTAGCCACAGCAAGCCGTCCTGAGGCTGCTCTGAGTCATGACCAGGGCTGCTGAGGGTGGGCCGCCCTGGGCCCTGCTGTGGCTCAGCAGAAGGAAGAGTTTGGGGCAACCCTCTGCAGGAACCATCTGTCCTTGAGTCTTGTTGCCCCCTTCAGCCGGCTGAAGCCCTTCCATGTGCCAGGCCCCATAATGGGACCTGGGGTCATAGCAATGGATAAGACAGGCATAGTTCCTGCCTCCAGGACAACCAGTAATCAATGCCAATTGTGTTAGATTTGGCAACATTATGTTCGGAAGGACTCAGAGCGTGCAAAGTGGAAAATCAGATAGGTTGGAGATGAGTCAGCCAGGCTGGGTGGGACCATTCAGGGACACTTGCCTCCAGGGGTAAAGGCCAAAGCTTTCAGCAGATGAAGGGGCCCTTCTAAGCCTCTTTGTTCCACTGTTATTGGAAACTGACTTCAGCAGGCATTTCCCTGCGTGGTGGGCATGGCCTTGGACTGCACAAAGGGCCCCCTCTGTGCGTATCCAGAATGTCTCTGCATACGTGTCTAACAGGGTTCTTTGTCTAAATCAGTCTCTCTCTTCCCAAGTCCAGCATGGCAGAGATCCTTCAGCCACCACCCAGTCCCTGAGTCCTTGTCTGTCATCTGCTTCCCTTCCCCAACTCCGGGGTCCTGGCTCCCTCTGGAGGGTGTCCCAAGACCCTCTGGGACCTTGGCTTCTCTGGAGCACCTAGAAGGCAAATAAATTTTTCTGACGGGCCTTGACTGTTGCACTTAACTGCTCTCTCTCTTAGGGAGCCTTGTAACAGAGATCAGGAGGAAGGACAGGGGGACAGGGTGTCGGGGAAGCGGCAAGGAGCAGTCACAGCAGGCAGGCTGCAGTGGGTGCAAGGATGACTTGTGGGACTGAGCAGGCTGATCTCCGAGTGGATGGGGAGGCAAGTCCTGTGCCAGCAGAGCTGCCAGCTGCCCGATGCCCAGCCCAGAATCGAGTCTCGTGTCACCACATTCTCAGGTCTGGCTTGGAGCTTAGTCTCCCTCTGGTGCTCTGACCTGACCCAGACCAGTGAAGGCCAGTCTAAACTTCAGCCTCCCAGAGAGTTGGAATCCAAAGAGAGCGGCGGCTGCCGCTGCTGCCTATCCTCACTTCCTTGGACCTGTGAGACAGGGTGGTAAGTTTGGGGCCTGTGCCCTTGCTACCCCCAGACTTGCCCTTCAAGGCCACAGGACCTCAGTGCCCAGCGGGGGTGACTAGACACTACTCAGGGAAGTGGTGAGGGGTAAGTAAGAGCGTAAGGGTCCAGGCAGGAACTGACAGGCAGGCCCTTCAGCGATGGCAGGATGAAGCCAAGCACTTGATGGCCACACCCTGGGGACAACTGCCCTGGGCCAGGGTATAACAATGCTCTGGGTAGCACCTCTTCTCCAGGGGCATCGTGGACCTCCTAAGACGTAGACCTACTGTCCTGAACTCTGCATAGTACTCTGGAGTTACAAAGCCCATCACACCACGATTTCATGGGCCCCTCTGGGAGCTGAGGAATGAAACCCATCATGAGTCACAACAAGAAAACCCAGACCAGGAGTGATGGTTAAAAGATTAAACTCTGGGGGCCGGGGAGTTAGCTCAGTGGTTCCGGCGCCTGTCTTGCAAGCGCAAGGACCCGGGTTCGATTCCCCGGTAACCACATAACAATACTGGGTGTGGAGACCCACACCCAGCAGCAACCAGTACCATATACCACAGCGCTGGGCGTGGTGGCTCACGCCTGTAATCCCAGCACTCGGGAGGCAGAGGCAGGAAGATTGTGATGTGAGTTGGAGGCTGAGCTCAGGGCCAGCCTGAACCACAAAACGAGACCTTTTCTCAAAAAACCTAAAAAAAAAAAAAAAAAAAAGATTAAACTCTGGGCCTCCCAAATACTAAGCAAACACTCTACCACGACTGAACTGCAATTTTAAGTCTCCAAGTAGTAGAATCTCTTCCTTAAAGCCTCTGTGAGGGGCCGGGGATATAGCTTAGTAGTTCCAGCACCTGTCTTGCAAGCGCAAGGGCCAGGGTTCGATCCCTGGTAACTATATAACAATACCGGGTGTGGAGACTCACCCCAGCAGCAATCAGTACCACATACCACAGTGCCAGCTGTGGTGGCTCACGCCTGTAATCCCAGCAATCAGGAGGCAGAGGCAGGAGGATTGCTGTGAGTTTGAGGCTGAGCTCAGGGCCAGCCTGAACTACAAAGCGAGACCCTATCTCCAAAAAAAGCCTCTGTGAAGGCCAAGTATCACCAGGTAATCCCCAAGATTCAAACTGGGCACTTAGCTCAAGTGGTACCACATCTACCTTGAAAGCACAAGGGCCAGAATTCAATCCCCAGTACCACAAGTAAATAAATAACCAAAACATAAAACAAAACTCTAGTTCCCAGAGCAGCAATATAGGGGAGTAACCCAGAGCTTGCTAAAAGTAGAGAATATTGGGCTAGGCATGGATGCCTTTAACAATCTTAGCTGCTCAGCAGGTGGGAGCTGGAGTGCTGAGAGTTTACAAAACAAAACAAAAATCTTTATGACAAGTTCTACATAAAAGGGGGTCACAGCCAGGAAGGGAAAGGACCAACCCTCCCGGGGCTCTTTGTTCCATCACTGGAAAGTGATCTCAGCAAGACTCGCAGAAGGGCATCTCTTGTCCTCCTCGTGCCACATGAGTGTGAGGCCTCCACAGGGATCCCACAAGCTGTCCGCTGCTCCCGTTCCTGCTGGAATGGAAGACCTTCCATTCAGGGTATCCTCCCTGTGGATGCCAGTGGGAGAGGGAGCTTGGGGAGCCAGTCTCCAGACCAAGTGGGTGACTTGTCTCTCTCTCCCTCTACCTAGAGAGGTGCAAGCCCACAGCTGTGGCCCTGGGCGGTTTCCCGGCAGGCGAGCAGACTGAGCTGTCTCTGAGACTGGGAGAGCCCCTGACCATTGTCTCTGAGTAAGTCCGGAAAAGCGGGTACCTGAAGATGCACTCATGTGACAAACAGCAAAAAAGCACAAGGCCTGTGTTGAAGCACTCACAGGACTGTGAGCCCATGGTGGGTTTCAGGCAGTGCAGCACAGCTATGGGGAAAGAAAGTGGGATTAGGGCCCTGGACCTTGACATCTGCACCTGCCCTGGCCAGGGGGGCCTGGGACTGGCTGGAGCAAGGAAGCCTGGGAAACAGGTGATTGCAGATTCCGGCATGAGGGAAGCCCGAGGGCGCAGGTCCCAGGGCCTCTTCTCTTCTGAACAAGATGCCCTTCTGCTTTCTCTCTCCAGGGATGGAGACTGGTGGACAGTGCTGTCACAAGTCACTGGCAGAGAATACACTGTCCCCAGCGTGAACGTGGCCAGAGTCTCCTGTGGGTAAGTGCCACCCAAGGCGTGCCTTAGGAACCTTCACATTTCCTCTTCTCACAAGCATCCTCCATCGTGCTGTGCCCAGCCCTGAGCAAAGCTAGAGGAGGAGAAAGTGACGGCCAGTTCTAGCACAGAACCTGCAGAGGATGCTCAGGCTCAGGGAGGCCCCACAGAGGAGAGGCCCCGGTCTGAGTTTGGAGGGTGGCTAAGATCTAGTGGAGAACTCTGAGCAACATGCAAGAGGTGGGCACAGTCTGCATAATGTCTTTAGGCAAAAAAAAAAAAACACAAAAAACAGAGGTGTAGTTCTTGGCAAGGTGAAGAATTAGAAAAATGGGTGAACAGAGGTTCTGGGGACCCTGAGTGGCAGGAAAGGCTGGGGTCACTCTAACAGACCCCTGTGCCACCCCTGCCACTGCCCCTATGCCAGTCTCAGGTAAGAAATACTGAGCCAGGCCTGATGAGGTCATTCTCTTGGGTTCCTGGAGCCCCAGGGGTTGGGGCTGCTCTTTAAGATACCCATGGCAAAGGTACAGGGGCTTGTCAAGGTCACACAGAGTGGGGAGGGGGGGTCTAGTAACTTCCCTCCTCGCCCCAGGCTGACCCTGTCCCTGCCTTGCTCCTCCAGGTGGTTGTATGAAGGTCTGAGCCGGGAGAAAGCTGAGGAGCTGCTATTGCTGCCTGGGAACCCGGGAGGGGCCTTCCTCATCCGGGAGAGTCAGACCAGGAGAGGTGAGTGAGCCCAGCCCAGCCCAGCCCAGCCCAGGCCTCCCTCTCAGGGCGGCCTCAGGAGAGGAGCAACAGAGAGCAGCTGGGCCTTAACCCTGCTCACTCAGAAAGCCGAGATTCCTATGGGACTCCAGTGGGGCCAGGCTGGGGGAGACAGCCCGAGAAGGCAGGAGCAAGTCAGCTGACTAGGGGAAGCAAAGAAGGCGTCCTGCAGGGGTGGCTGGGAGCTGAAATGAGAGATGTGCTCCTGCAGGAGCACAGCTGCTCTGAGGGGGGACTCCTGAGGGAGTGAGCAGATCGGTGGTGATGGCGGGCGGGAGCTTGTCTTTCTCCCTGGGGAGTAGGGGCTGTTACTCAGGGATCGAGGCTCAAGACAGTGACTGTGCTCTGTGGCCACCTGCTTAGAGAGGGAGGGAAGGAACAGGCAGTTGGGGGACACTGAGAATCCTATTCTCTGATACTGAAATCTCTGTGACACTGAAAATTACACTCTTATTCATTCAGGGCTTCTGAGGCCTTTGCTTTTGTCTAAATGGTCATTTCCCAAATGCTTTGAACACAAGAACTTTTCACACTGTAGCACCTACTATCGTTTCCTCACATCCATTCTCTCACCAAATGCTTTGCAAGCTGCAATTGTGGGGAGAAGCTTCAGAGAGGGGAAGAGGCCTGAGAGTGCACCAGCCTTCTGCTCCTGAGCGAGTCCAGTGGACACGGGCCTCACTTGGGCAGCTCCCAGGTTACTGGAAGCCAGGGTTTCACGGCACACACTGTGGGAAACAGCTCTGCTGGAGATTTGCTGTCAGGGCAGTTCTTGTTCTCCACATTCCAAGAGTGAGTGCCGTAGGACATCCTGGGAGGCAGAGGAAGACTGAACATGAAGAGCCTGAGTACCTGGTGTTTGCGTCAGCCTGTCTGGTGTCCATGAGAGCCTGTCAACAATGGTGTCATAATCTGCATTTCTAAAAGCAAGGAGTTAAGCTGGGGGTGTAGCTCAGCAGGAGAGCACTTGCCTAGTCCAGGTTCAATTGTAGTACCACAAAAGAAGTAACAGAAGTGGGCTGTGGACAGCTTACAGCAGGGATTCAGGCCTCGTCAGCACTTGGGCAACTGGACCTAGAGTGGCAGGATTCTCCTAGCCTAGCCATTAAGGACTCTCTCCCCGAGACGTAGCAGGATCCTGATCTTAGCAAAATGTTCATCTTGTTCCAAGCCCCCAAATGGACCTCAGGGGACAGCAATGGGGGAATTTCAAGCACAGTGACAGCTTAGGGAAGAGACACTGAGAGAGAAAACAGATCTCCTGTGCCTGCCCTCATGTGAACTCATTGTGACAACTGGCAGGGTCTGTAGTTCTCTACCTCAGCCCACCCAGCTCTCCACGGCCCCATCCAGCCTGAGTTTGGTGGATGGCTCCCCTGCCCCTCCTGCTAATTTCTCCTGTGCTAGTTAGGGGAAGGGAGACTGGCCCTGGTGTAGCAGCTGCAAACAGGAAACCACAGCAGCAGTGCTGACTGGGATAGGGGCCCTGCACACCGACCGACCAGCTAGCTGGAGAAGCCACAGGAAGTACCCAGTGCTCACTTGTCTTGCCCACCCCTTCTCTGGCCTGGCCCAGCTCACAATCTAGTGACCAGCCCTTGTTACCACTGTATCCTTGTCTCAAAAAGGTACATGTACAAGGGAAAACTGGGTGTGGTGGTACACATCTATAATCTCAGAACTCAGGTTGAAACAGGAGGATTGCCAGGAGTTCAAGGCATTGCCATGAGTTCAAAGTAAGACCCTGCATCAAAAAATAAAAAATTTTGGCTGGGGATTTAGCTCAGTGGTTCTAGCAGCTGCAAGCACAAGGTCCCAGGTTTGATCCCTGGTAACCATATACAACAATGCGAGGCATGGTGATTCACATCCACTAGGAATCAGAACCACATACCACAATGCTGGGCATGGTGGCTCACACCTGTAATACCAGCACTCGGGAGGCAGAGGCAGGAGGATTGCTGTGATGTGAGTTTGAGGCTGAGCTCAGGGCCAGCCTGAACTACAAAGCGAGACCTTATTTCAAAAAACTTAAAAAAAAAAAAAAAAAGATTTTAAGGGGATAGGGATTTAGCTCATGGTGCTGCCACCTGCCTTGTAAGTGCAAGGTCACGAGTTGAATCCCTGGTACCACAAGATAAGTAAGTAAATACATTTTAAAAATAAGTGATTTTAAGGATCCATATAATTTATGGGATTAAAGTCGTCTCTCAGGCTGAGGATTTAGCTCAGTGGTTCTAGTGCCTGCCTTGCAAGCATAAGGTTGTGAGTTGAAACTACAATTTAAAAAAAAAATGTCCCCATAACTAACACCAAAAGGGAACAGATTAAAATGCATCTCTCATCGGAAGGGAAAGACACATGCCGATCCTCTAGGAGAAGTAGAGGCTTTCCTGGTGGTGAATGCAGTATCTCATCCAAGGCTTCCTTTTGGGTGTTTAACTTAGTCACGACAGGGCCCATGCATGCCTGACTGTTCCATGGGTGTATATGTCAGTAGGAATGTGTTAAACTGTAGGCTATGACCCTGTTGTAGTCAAGAAGTCAATTTAGCTTGGTGTGTTATTGTTTAGTTTGCTGAGGCTCTCAACCTGAGTATGTATCGGAATCATCCAGACTTATAAAATTAAAGACATCAGCCAGGCATGAAGATGCTCACCTATAATCCCAGCAGGTCAGAGGCTGAGGCAAGAGGACTGCCAGGAGTTCAAAGCCGGTCTGGGGTGTACAGTGAGTTCAAGGCCCTGTCTCAAAAAAGAAACCATAAACAGAGACATCTGGGCCGGATGTCCAGTGTTGTACATATAGTAGGTAGAGGTGAGGTCTCGGCACGAGCTTT
>PVIR01012593.1:23267-34912 GCA_004026965.1 Petromus typicus
AGCAATCCTCCTGCCTCTGCCTCCCAAGTGCTGGGATTACAGGCGTGAGCCACCACGCCCGGCACTGTGGTATGTGGTACTGGTTGCTGCTGGGTGTGGGTCTCCACACCCAGTATTGTTATGTGGTTACCGGGGAATCGAACCCGGGCCCTTGCGCTTGCAAGACAGGCGCCGGAACCACTGAGCTAACTCCCCGGCCTCACGGCACGAGCTTTTCTAACAAATTCTCAGAGGATGTTAATGCCACTGGCCTGGAGACTTCATTTTGAGAACCCTCAGCTACACACTGGACTCATCGAGAGGACACTTAACAAACGCAGTGCCTGGTCCCCACTCCTGGCTTTCTGACTGAGCTGCTCAGGAATACATCGTAGGCCCTGGAATCTAAAATCCTGCTACCCTGGTGACTCATCTACAACCAGAGTCAAGGCCAGTCCACGTGTGTTTGGGGTGAAGTAGAACAGAAGCCCGAATGTAAGATGGAGGTCAGGGCAAATATTGACACATCAGAGTTTTGTTTCAGATATTTATAAATATCCTGGGCCATAGTGTAAAACTTCATTCTGTGGTTTGTGGTCAAAAGAAAGCTTGACACCAAAGCCCTCGAGGCCCACGTGACATCACAGAATGGCGCTTCTTACATTTGAGCGCGCAGGAATTGGAAGGTGCTTGTTGACAGTGCCAGCGCTCGGCCTCACCACAGACCGACTGAATCAGGCTTTGGGGACAGGGGTCAGAAATCCACTTCCTGTAAAAGCTCTCCAGATGGTTCTTAAGTCTGAAAACACCATTTTAGAGTGCCCAAAATGAAGTCATAAGGGGGCATAATGTGGGGCTGAGAATGTAGCTCCGCGGCAGCACATGTGCTTCGTAGGTCCAAGGCCCTGGGCTCCATCCCCAGTACTGAAAAACGTGGGAGCCGCGATGTCTTATCTAGAATTATCCACGTGTACCCTGTGTAGTCACGAGGATGCTTACGAGAGGGAGGCAGGGTGTCATAGACTGGAAGATGCAGACGGCTCTGAGGATGGAAGAGGAGCCACTGGCTGGGGGATGCAGGTGGTTTGTAGAAACAGGAGAAGAGGAACGAATGAATTTTTCTCCTCAGTCTTCAGCCCTGCTTCTGACTTCTCAACTTAAGAATTAAAACATTATAAGGTTATATTATATGAAACCACTAAACTGATAGTAATTTATTACAGAAGCAACAGACTAATCACCTTAGTATTTGCAGTTCCTTGTTTTTTGTTTTTTTGTCTTGTCATGATAAAATTATTTTTTCTGCCTTTTTTTTTTTGTTTTGTTTTGTGAGACAGGGTCTTGGTGTGCAGTCCAGGCTAGCCTTCAACTCCTGGCAGTCCTCCTCCGTTAGCCTCCCAAGTGCTAGGATTACAGGGAGGCACTGCCATGCTCAGTTTGGATTTTTAGAAATGATGATGTTTTTCTCCTTCAGTATATTAATCTGGTGAATTACTTTTATATTATTTTTTATATCTTTAACCAAATAACATAAATTTTAATTATGTATATATATTTTGCTGTTGTTTAATTTTTGTATTTTGAGACAGGGTCTCACTGTGTAATCCAGATTGGCCTTGAACTCACAGTGTAGCCCAGGTGGCCTCCAGCTCATGGCAATCCTCCTGTCTCAGCCTCCAACTGCTTAGATTACAAACAACAGCTATACACCTGTCCTCTTTCATATATTTTAAATTTCTGTAACTGGATACATACAAATTTAAGATTTTTCTGTCTGTCTTTTTGATGTTTGTCTTTTCTTTTTTTTGCTTCTTTTTTTTGAGACAGGGTTTTACTATGTAATTCAGGTTAGCCTTGAACTCACTATGTACCCTAGGCTGGCCTCCAACTCATAGCAATCCTCCTGCCTCAGCCTCCCAAGTGCTAGTATTATAAACATGCACCACTATCTGATAATATTCTTGGTCTTGAATTCTACTTTGCTATTAATGTAGCTACTCCAACTTTCCTATGATTGTTGGTATTATATACATTTTCTATCTTTTTACTTTTAGCCTATGTTTTAATATTTGAATTGTATTTATCATATCCTTAGATTTTGGTTTGTAAAATCCAGTTTGATAATTTCTTACTATTATTTCACATCACATCATCTTCTCATGAGGCTTAAGAAATGAATCTCGGGCCGGGGATATAGCTCAGTGGTTCCGGCGCCTGTCTTGCAAGCGCAAGGGCCAGGGTTCAATCCCTGGTAACCACATAACAATACTGGGCATGGAGACTCATGCCCAGCAGCAGCAAGTACCACCCAGCAGCAACCAGTACTGCATACCACAGTGCCGGGCGTGGTGGCTCATTCCTGTCATCCCAGCACTCGGGAGGCAGAGGCAGGAGGATTGCTGTGATGTGAGTTTGAGGCTGAGCTCAGGACCAGCCTGAACTACAAAGCTAGACCCTGTCTCAAAAAACTTAAAAAAAAAAAAAAGAAAAAGAAATGAATCTCAACCAGGTATGTAGCTCAAGCAAGAAATTCTACCTTATTAAGTTTATAAAATGCTTTCATATGTATCATTTGCCAAAGAAAAAAATCTGCTAGTAGAGGCTTGTGTATTATACAATTTTACAAATTTTAAAAATTTATTTTCAATCATGTATTTTGTTCTCTGGCAGTTTTTTGTTGTGGTAGTTGTTTTATTTTTTTTGAGACAGGCTCTCTCTCCCTTTGTATTTTAGGCTGGCCCTGAGCTCACTATGTAGCCCAGGCAAGCCTGGAGCTCACGGCAATCTTCCTGCCTCTGCCTCCTGAGTGCTGGGATTATAGGCATGAGCCACCACACCAGGCATTGTGGTATGTGGTACCAGGGATCAAATTTGGGACCTTGCACTTGTAAGGCAGACCCCAGAATGTGGTGGTTGTTTGAATCCAGGCCCTTGTGCATGCTAGACAAGTGTTCTGCTAACTCCTTGGCCTCTAGTTGGATAAATTTCAACAAAATTTATATTTAAGAATCAAAAAGAACTGCCTAGGGGCAGGGATATGTAGCTCAGTAGCAGAGAGCACTTGCCTGGGCTACATAGTGAGTTTAGGGCCAGCCTGAACTACAAAAATAAGATCCTAGCTCAAAAAAAATTATCCAACTGAAGTGTTTAAGTGTATGAAATTATATTAGAGGGCCGGGGATGTAACCCAGTGGTGCCGTGCATGCCTGGCAACTGCAAGTTCCTGAGTTTGAGTCCTGTTATCAAAACAAAAAAAAAAAGAAAAGAAACAGGAAAAAGAAAAGAAGTTATATTAGAGGCTAAGCATTAGCTTAGTAGTGGAGCATGTGCCTAGTATATATAAGGCCCGGATTTCAATCTCCAGCACAGGGGAGAAAAAAATAGCAAGAAAGGATTATATCTAACAAAGTTAATTAAAAAATAAATCTAAATGAGGGATGAACTTGGAATGGTGGCATACACTTGTAATCCCAGCACTTGGGTGGTTGAGGCAGGAGCATCTCCATGAGTTTGAGGCCAGCATACACTACACAGTGAGTTCAAGACCAGCTTGGACTATATTATGAGACCCTATCTCCAAAACTTAAAAACAAATAAACAAACAAAAACAAAGAAACCTGGCATGCCTATAATCTCAATAAAGCAAAAACCAATTGAAAGAGGAAAACTGAAGAAAATATACTATCACATGCATCAGTAGAATGAATAAGATGAGGTTAAAAATAATACTAAATTGAGGGGCTAGGGATTTAGCTTAGAGGCATGCCTACCTGGCAGATGCAAGCTCCTGAGTTCAATCCCTGGTTCAGCAAAAAAAGATAAAAGTAATAATAATAATAAATTGAGTTTGGTGGTGCATGCCTGTAATCCTAGTATTTAGGAGGCTGAGGCAGGAAGATCAGTATGAGTTATGGCTGAACAATAGTGAGACTATCACAAAAAAACAAACAGGCCAAGGGTTTAGCTCAGTGGTGCTATGCCAGCTTTGTAAGTGCAGGGTCGTAAGTTTGATCCCCAGTACTGCCAAAAAAAAAAAAGTAAAAATTTAAAATACAAATAAATATTTAAAAAGAGAATAATAAGAAAGGTAATACTACATACTCACTGGTCAGATCCAGAAATTGGACAATACCCATTCTTTTAAATCCTTTTGCATGTTTTGTTGAATCTGCCACTCAAATTCTTCTCAATAGCCTTGGCATACACAGAATGGTCTTAGCTGTTTTTGAACTTTAAATAGGATCATCTGGATGTGCTGGAGCAAGCCTGTAATCCTAGACTCAGGAGGCTGAGGCAGGAGCACTGCTCTGAGTTCTAGGCCAGTATGGACTATATTATATAGTGAATTCAAGGTCAGCCTAAAATACATATAGCAAGATCCTGTTTAAAAAAAGAAAAAAACCACAAAACCTTAAATAGGCTCATGATGAATGTATGCTGCAACTTGTTACTGCTTGTAATGTAAAATGTTTCGGCCAGGTGTAGTGGCACATGCTTTGGAATGACACTTGGGAGGTTGAGGCAAGATCACAAACCTGCCAAAGTGGCTTGTGTTTAGGAGTTTCTATTTCTCTACCTCTTTACCGACCCCTACTGGACAGATCTGCATATTCTAACACTTCTGTGTCTGATATGGCCGTGTGCAGACCCTGTACTGAGGGTGGTCTGGGCAATGTCTACCCCTTCCTCACAGATCCCTTACATGCCACTCATAAATAAGACAGCATGTCTTAGTCCTCTACCAACACAATTCTGCAGTGCCTGGGCCACAGCATTTCTTCCCTCCCTCTGTGCCGATGGGGCTGAGTCCTAGCCGGGCCTCACAACCACCCTGGATCCCTCTCTCCTTAGGCTGCTACTCCCTGTCAGTCCGACTCAGTCGCCCCGCATCTTGGGACCGGATCAGACACTACAGGATCCAGCGCCTTGACAATGGCTGGCTGTACATCTCCCCTCGCCTCACCTTCCCCTCACTCCAGGACCTGGTGGACCATTACTCTGGTACAACCTCCCTGAAAGACTGGATGAGGGGTCTGCGGGGGTGGACAATTGAGCCCTTAGACACTCGACCTGCTGGACATTATCTGTTCAGAATCCCAGTTCCAACTGTTAACATTTCTTGGGCCTGACCTGTAACAGACACTGGAAGACATGGTCATCGGGGCCGTGTTGGGCAGAGGGCAAGACCACTCAGGAATACTGGCTAGTTTGCCCCACACAGTGGACACCAACAATGATACATCCAGATACAGCATTCTTTGGCTTTCTCTTCTTCCCCAAGAACTTTCTTTTTTTTTTTTGAGACAGGGTCTCACTTTGTAGTTCAGGCTGGCCCTGAGCTCAGCCTCAAACTCACATCACAGCAATCCTCCTGCCTCTGCCTCCCGAGTGCTGGGATTACAGGTGTGAGCCACCACGCCCAGCACTGTGGTATGTGGTACTGGTTGCTGCTGGGGTGAGTCTCCACACCCAGCATTGTATGTGGTTACCGGGGATCGAACCCAGGTCCTTGTGCTCGCAAGACAGGCACCGGAACCACTGAGCTAAATCCCCAGCCCCAAAAGAACTTTCTTAATTGGAGAGACAGAGGTCCATCGGTTTCCCCAAGTGGATCAGTCTCCTCAAATTTACCCTAGAATGACCTCTGCTTGTATCTCAGCTTCCACGAGAACAACTTAGACCTATGTCCTGTTACCCTGGTGATCATGCCCCCACCTGCCAAGTACAGAAAGCTGCCAGGCGGAAGACTGGGGAGAAGCAGGGCTGCATCCACAATGTCTAAGGTCCATCTCTCTTCTTCAGAGCTGGCAGATGACATCTGCTGCCTCCTCAAGGAGCCCTGTGCCCTGCAGAGGTGTGGCCCACTCCCTGTCAAGGACATACCCCTATCTGTGCCTGTGCAGAGGACATCACTCAACTGGAAAGAACTGGACAGGTAGGGGGACCCCTGGGAACACTTTGGCAGAACAAAGAAGCATTAGGACCCACCTCTGGGAGCACAGCATGAAATGGCCTGTAGTGCTTGGGCACATGGGCTCGAGCTCTAAGACCAGAGCCCAGCCAGGTCCAGCAGGTGTGTGTGGTGGGGGGGATGAAGTAGAACAACACTCAAGTGTGTGCCCAGCGCAGGCAGGGTAGAAGTTGGAGAGGGTGGAAGAGCACAGATCTGGGCAGGGAGGTCACGCTGGGCCTGAGCAGACAGAGAACAGAGATCCCAAGTTTGTCAGGAGTAACGTGAAGCAGCGGCAGAGCGAGGAGCTGTGTGCAGACAGGCGTCTCACTTCTCCCGCCTCCACTCCACAGCTCCCTCCTGTTTTCTGAAGCACCTACCACAGGGGAGGCATCGCTCCTCAGCGAGGGGCTCCGAGAGTCCCTCAGCTCCTACATCAGCCTGACCGAGGATGTCTCCTTGGATGATGCCAAGGTCAAAAGCAGAGGTTGGAAGGGGAACCAAGGCTGTGGCAACTAGAAGCCCGTAGTCAGCCTGAGCGAGCACCCTGGGAGCAAGGCTGTGCCACCGTGAGGGAGGCTGGGACACAAGTGTATGCAGGGCTCCACCTGGACCTTCTGCTTCTTCCCCTTGGCCCTACGTCACTTCCCTCTTCCCCTGGTTGTAACCCTACCTGCATCTTCCAGTTGAAGTGCAAAGCAGTTTAGTTTGGAGCAAGACCAGGGCTCCAAAGGTAACTGGGGTCTGTTAGGTCCTGACTTTGGGATTTCCAGTTTTGCCTTTGACTCCTGCCTGGTGAAACCCATTCCGCATGCTGTATAGCAGCCCTACTTAGAATGTCTAAGTCACGGCTAACATCAAAGAGGAAAGAAAAGTCATTTTAGAAAACCAGCAGGTCTCAGAACACCAACGCACCTCAAAGGGCCAGACTGTTGCCCAGAAAGGGAAGGAAAGCAAGTTGGCTGGTGGCTGATCACAGCAGCAGATTCTAGGCTTCCAGCCTCCACCTGACCCCCAGAACTAGAACATCAGATGTTGTACATCTGTACCTTCAATCCAGGCCATCAGATGTTTCCTGCAGGCCCCTTCTCTGGACAGCCCCAGAACTCAGATCTCCATTTCATTTTGTAGCTTACTCAAAATCAACCAAGTTTTCCCCATCTCCATGGCCTGGATGTCTTGTGGCCAAATAGAAAATAACCTCCTGGCTGTGTGCTTCAGCTTCCCAAAAATGGGTGTGCATGGGGCCGGGGATTTAGCTCAGTGGTTCCAGTGCTTGTCTTGCAAGCTCAAGGACCCAGGTTTGATCCCTGGTTAACCATATACAATACTGGGTGTAGAGACTCACGCCCAGCAGCAACCAGTACCATATACCACAGTGCCGGGCATGGTTGCTCACACCTGTAATCCCAGCACTTGGGAGGCAGAGGCAGGAGGATTGCTGTGATGTGAGTTTGAGGCTGAGCTCTGGGCCAGCCTGAACTACAAAGCGAGACCCTGTCTCAAAAAAAAAAAAAAAAAATGGGTGTACAGTACAATATCTGGCTCAAAACAGACCGCGGCTGAGCCTAACCCCTTGTAGGTGAGTGCAGACTACAGTGTGCAAGGCAGGATGTGAGGAGATGGTAAGTCCTCTCCCCACAATGTCCCCAGGCACAGCACGGCGTCCACCAGCCATAGCCGATTCTGCCTGGCTGGAGTAGCTAAGGAAGCAGAAGGAAAGGTGCCATCACCTCCAACACTACTCTGAGGCTAAGGAGGGAGAGGGGTTAGCAGGTATCACCAACAGGTCTCATTAAAGATTTGTTTATTCAAGTATCTGAAAACATTTTACAGTGGAAACTTACTAGGTGCTTATACATACTGCCATATGGTTTTCAGAAGACTTGAAAAGCCACTGATAGTTTAAAAACTGTACACTGGATAGAGAACCGAGGAAGACAATTTAATGTTTCATCCGGATCTAGGGTGCATCAAATTAAATGACAGCTCCACTTGGCAAATGGTCATTACATGATGGTATCCAAGAAATAGTTGGTGATAGATAAATTCAGAAATGCTTTCTCCAAAGCGGGTGGTTCTTTAAAAAGTCTTGGGTCACAGCCCTTGCAGAAAACACAGATGCCCAATATTCTAATTCTTGGTCCAGAAAACATGGGTCTTCCAGGTTCCATGTGGCTGGGGTGCCCCAACAATCATTTCTCTGTGTTGTAATTAAGAGGGTCCTTTGGACTGGACAGGGAACAGGTGGGAGCTGTCCACTATCAGTCATAGTGGATGGCAGTGTAAAAGATGATCCAAATGACCTAGAGGAGAGACAAGCAATGCCTTACAGGTTATGAATTCCACAAAACGAGGTGTACTCCCCAGGGGCTGCCCAACACATAACACAGGGAAGCCTAAGTTATTTCACTGAACTCAGGCTGTCTCCAACAAAGTGCAGGACAGCCCACCTGTGATCGCAAAAGGATCCTCTGAGAAGCCCCTCCCCTCACTACGCTGGCCTCTGGGAATGGAGGTATGGATGTGCAATCAATACAGAGAAGGCTGGACTGTAAGTTTGAGGGTAGCCTGGATTACACAGTGAGACAAGACCCTGTTTCAAAGAAACAATAGGGGCCAGGCATTTAACTCAGTCGCTCCAGGGGTGCCTGTCTGACAAGTACCAGGTTGATTCCTGGTACCACATACCACAATGCTGGGCGTGGTGGCTCACACTATAATCTCAGAACTCAGGAGGCAGCTCAAGGCTAGCCTGGGCTACACAGCAAGCTCAGAGCCAGCAAGACCCTGTCTCAACAAAACAAAAAACCCAACATCTAGACATAGTAGCTCTCACTTGGAATCCCAGCTCCCTGGGAAGGTAAGGCAAGAGGACTGAAAATTTGAGGCCAGCTCAGGCAATTTAATAAGACTCTGTTGCAAAACAGAAAAGGGCTGAAGATATAGCTCAGCACTTGGGTTCAATTCATCAGTCAATCAATGGTAAAATAAAATACAGAGAGTAAGTGCCAAGAGTATAATCCCAGTCCTCAAGAGGCTGAGGCAGGATATTTGAGGCCAGCCTGGGCTCCATGCTGAGGCAAAGGCCAGCCTTAACTCCAAAGCAAGACCCTGTCCCCAAAACCGCCCAAAATTAAGAAATTAAAAGTAGGGCCAGGGATACAGCTCAGTAAAGCCATGCCTGCCTCACAAGCGCAAAGTCCTGCGTCCAATCCCTGTAACCAAAAAAGTTAAAATTTAAACAGAAGCTCGAGGTGCGCTGGTGCCACTTCTCAGTGTTTACTGAGTTTAGTGTTTGGGACGGGTCTGGACACAGTGCTATGTGTGCCATTTCTGCTTTGAGGTCGTTTTCCTATGCTGTGCAGGCTGGCCTCAAGTCAGCATCCGCCTGCCCTCACTCCCAAGCAGTTGGGACGACAAGCATGCACTGTGGTACCCAGCTTAGATTTTGAAAAACTGAAATATAATTTACATTTTCTAAAGTTTGCCTTTTAAAAAGTGTACAATTCGGAATTATTTCTGTTGTTTTGAGACAGGGTCTCACTATGTATGTTTAGGCTAGACTTGAACTCATTATGAACCCTAGGCTCGCCTTGAATTATTTTTTTATTTTTTAAGACAGGGTCTCGCTTCGTAGTTGAGGCCGTCCCTGAGCTCACAATGTAGCCCAGGCAAGCCTCAAACTCACAGCAATCCTCCTGCCCCTGCTTCCCAAATGTTGGGATTATAGGTCTGAGCCTCCATGCCCAGCACTTTGGGATGTAGTGCTGATTACTGGTGGTGTGAGTCAACACTCCCAGCATTGTTGTATGTGGTTACTGGGGATTGAACTAGGGACATTTTGCTTGCAAGGCAGGCAAGGGAATCATTAAGCTAAATCCTAAGCCCTAGCCTTGAATTTATGATGATCTTCCTGTCTCAGTCTACCAATTGCTGGGACTACAGGTGTGTACCACTACAACTGACCAGAAATTTTTAGTATATTCATAAAGTTGTGCCAATATAATTACTGATCCCAAAATCACACAAAAAAGAAAGCCTATTCCCACAATCACTTATTACTTTCTATTTCTCCTTTCCCTCAGCTACTGGGAACCACTAATCGTTGTCTCTATAGACTTGACTATTTTAGGACATTTCACATCAAAAAGGATTGAGCTGGGAATTGAACCTAGATCCTATGTACTAAGCTAAATCCTTGGGCCTTTTTAAAATTTATTGTGAAACATGCTCTCCCTGAATTGCCTGAACTTTTGATCCTCCTTCCTTAGCCTCGCAGTTACATCTGACTTCAATATACTCTTCTGTGTCTGGATTCTTCCACTTAGCATGATGTTTTTAGGGTTGTAGAATTATCAAAACATCCTTTTTATGGGGCCGGGGAGTTAGCTCAGTGGTTCCAGCGCCTGTCTTGCAAGCGCAAGGGCCCGGGTTCGATTCCCTGGTTACCACATAACAATACTCGGTGTGGAGACCCACACCCAGCAGCAACCAGTACCACATACCACAGTGCCGGGCGTGGTGGCTCACGCCTGTAATCCCAGCACTCGGGAGGCAGAGGCAGGAGGATTGTGATGTGAATTTGAGGCTGAGCTCAGGGCCAGCCTGAACCACAAAGCGAGACCCTGTCTCAAAAAACCTAAAAAAAAAAAAAATAAAACAAAAAAAACCATCCTTTTTATGACCAAATAACACTTCCATTGGGGGATGGCTATTTGGTTTTTTGTACTCGTTAGCTATTATGAATGACAGTAGTATATTAAATGTTTCCCAGTTTCTAATCTGTAGTCAGGCAAGAGTTCAGTATCAGCTATAGGATCTGACAATGGGCCTTTGATTAGCAGAGTGTGTTAGCCCTGTATATAGTGTTAATCTACATGTAACATGTGATGGGCAAAGGGAAAGGGTTGTCAGGCTCCCTTGACCAAGTACAGTGCAGGCAGACACCCAGACACATCTCCCCATGCTGTTGCTTGTGCTGATACAATAATGCATTAGCCCATCTCTATGGTATATCACCCACAACTTCTGGGACAGCCTGGCTCAAGATAAGTTATGCACTCCAACCATACTAGCCTGCTGTTAAAAACGGACACCTTAACTACACCTCTTAACTCAAGTGCTAGGCTCCTTTGAATGAATGACGTATCACAAAAGTAAAGGAACTTGCTGTAGAACTACCAGGTACACATACCATGAACAAAGCAAAGGATGTCATAAACCCTTCTTTTGTGAGTTCCCACGTGCCGCCGTACTCCTCCTCATCAATCTGTAAGTAGTTGCTGAAGTAGAGATACAGGACTCCTGCATTGATCAGGCAGAATCTGGAGCAATGGAGGACAGATACCAAATACAAACCGTGAGCTCAGCAGACTCAGAGCTCCTGCCAGACTGTTGGGCTAGTAGAGCATACTGTGTTCTACAGTTCATCGTTTGCAGGGCTGACCTAGAGACAAGACCTTGGGTTTATATGAGCTCTGCTTCACTGTTATGAGGACTTGTGCCAAGCTCTTGGCAGGAGTCTCTGTTCCCTCATCTATAAAATGTGTAGGCTGAAAAATATTATGGCATCAGGAACAGGCGAAATAATATGTAAAAGCTGGGCGAGGTGGCACATACCCAAAATAATACATGAAAATGCCTAGGTCCTCAAAAAGGTCCCAACTGGGGCCGGGGAGTTAGCTCAGTGGTTCCGGCGCCTGTCTTGCAAGCA
>PVIR01012594.1:0-44162 GCA_004026965.1 Petromus typicus
TTTTTCTTCATGACACGATCAAGTACTATGAGTCTTTTGGTTTCTTTGGACCGACTGGTCTGTGGATGGAATGCGGAGGAGAGGAAGCCTGCAACCCTTGACGTCACCATGAATTTATTCTAGTACCTCTATACCTCTGCCTCTGTGTTGACTTCTACTTCTTCTCTGCATTCTCCAGTTCCAACTGCAGATGATTATAAAATATTTGCCAAATATTTTCCATACTGTTTGAAAAGGTAAGAAGTATAATTTTCTTGACTATATCATTCTTATAACTATCCTACAAATCACTTTTTTCTCACATATGAGATTCTCTGCCAATATCATATTTCTATAACCTGCCACACGAGGCTACTTCACAAATTACTGCCCAGTGCATTGTTTCTCTTAAGGTAAAGTATTTATTGTAGTCCGGCCAGTGATTCTTTGACCGTATCAAAGCATAGGACAGCTTCTGTGAAGAGAAATAGCTGCATGGGCAAGAGCTATTGAATGGTATTAACATCTCTTATACAATAAAAATCCATGTGCCTACTACTACCAGCACCATCACATAATGGGCATTTGACCGTATTTTCTTATTTACTTCAGTACACAGAGAAATGTCCCAAGTGAGTGTCAAAATTTAACTCATAGTGATTCAGTTATCTATAACTTTACATTGGAAAAAGTGTTTTTAACTTTGGTACCTTTACTAGAAATTGTAGAATTAACACTTGAAAAACTAACACTGTTGTAATTATCCACTTGAAACTCTGACTGAGATCTTCCAGTGGGTCTGTCCTTACCGGTGACCTTGGTGTCTATGCTGATTTATTAGACCAGCAGGCACATGTCTAGCGGTCTTAAGAGAACAGATAACAGAGATGCACCCTGGGTAAGTGTTGAATGGGTCTTGAATTATATGCTTGTAAAATTTTTCCAACTGACTCAAACGTGTAACTAGTTTTAACATACAAACTGACCTAGGAAGCCAATGCAGTCATTAAGACTATTTTCACTTACTTTTACTTGATTAGAACATCTCAAATGGAGCTCATTAACTTGGATATTGTAAGTGGGAAGAAATTGAAAATATTGTAAACAACATGAAGGATAACTATATTTGCCTACTTACTAATAATTTATTTTCATTTATTCAGTGATGTTCCACTCTGCCAGGTACTACATTAAGAGCTTTACTCATCTTCACTTATTTACAATTCCACACAACTCTATGAACAATACACTCAATGACTTCACATCACAGATAGAAAACTGAGGAAAGAAAGAGATCGAATACATCCCCCAAAGGCACAGCTAGGAGAGGACGAGGACAGGCGGTCTGACTACAGCTCCTACTGACGCAGTTTTTTGTTTTTTTTTTTTTTAGGTTTTTTGAGACAGGGTTTCGCTTTGCGGTTCAGGCTGGCCCTGAGCTCAGCCTCAAACTTACATCACAATCCTCCTGCCTCTGCCTCCCGAGTGCTGGGATTACAGGCGTGAGCCAACACGCCCGGCACTGTGGTATGTGGTACTGGTTGCTGCTGGGCGTGAGTCTCCACGCCCAGTATGGTATGTGGTTACCGGGGAATCGAACCCGGGCCCTTGTGCTTGCAAGACAGGCGCCGAACCACTGAGCTAACTCCCCAGCCCCTACTGACGCAGTTTTAATTTATTTGCATACTCATTACCAGTGTTACATGTCTCACAATTAACTGAGGCATAGAAGCAATAAATCTTGCTGCCCACAACTTAGAAATAGTCTTGTTCTGTCACAAAGTAAATTTCTCTCCTAGTAGATTCCCATCAATGACAAGGATTTTATTAGGTAACCTAAAATTAGAGACAGGCTTTCTAGAGCAGAAATATATATATATATTTTACAAAAGGAAGCTACTTTTTTTCTTGAATTTTTTTTCAGTGCCCTTGTGCTTGCAAGGTAGGCACGGTGTTACTAAGCTAAAGTCCTGGTAAATTGTTCTATTCTCAAGTGACAAACATTTTTGATATCTAGTGGATTCCTTATTTTTCAAATCCAACCCTAATGTATAAATTTTAAAATAGTTTTGAGTGCTAAGAAAGGATATAAATGGTCATACCAAGAAATTTCAGAACTGGTATGTTTGAGAGCTTTAAAAATTATTTTGAAAAATCCCAGATGACTTGAGTTGCTTTTAATAAAGTTGTTTATCCTCAGAGTGTGTTGTAAAGACAAAGACAGAGTAAAATATTTACACACATTTTGTTTACTCGTACCAGAAACACATAACAAATTATAAATAATAAGTTTAGGGCTAAGGTTACTGAATTCAGCAAAATTATATTTCAGTATATTCTGATTTATGAAAACAACATTTTAAACAGAATAAGTAATAGAAAGTACTGCTATTTAGAGAACAGTGTAGCTTCATAATGGGAAAAAATAAGACCTATGCATTAGTTCAGTTGGTTTAATTGTTTCACTTTGCATATTCAACTTGCCTTAGAAAAATATAAAACTATTCATTTTAGAAATAGAATTCAAATTACTAAGCAGACTATTTCTCTCCAGTATAAATCAGCCCAATACTTATAAACTCCATTTTAATAAGTAAATTTGTTCAATATGCAGATCAAACTCCAAAGTTAATTAATCGCTTTGTAGAAAACTCTGAATAATAAAATTCAAACAGAGTTTAAATTCTAATTTATATAAGATTTGATTTCTATTTTGATAAATCATGTTCTCATAGTGACTTGCATTTTAACAAGAAAGGTAACGATTCTATGTAACCAAATATTCTCATTTTGGAATGTCGCATGGAGCCACATGAACCACCGATGCGCAGAGCAGAAGTCAGACATCCAAAGTGTCAGCCAGCTCAACTAAAGGTGATGCTGGATAGAGGTGGAAGGGTAAGAGGAGGGGAGAAAGAAAATGAACCAGATACCAAGCAGGCTGCCCAAGTGTGTGACCAGGAGGGGAAAAAAATTAACACTTCCTAACCGAGTAATAATCTTTAGACAGAATCAGAATTATTTAATTGTCCAGGGCTGCAGGATCTCTGGTCTATTGTATAGTCTGAGCATAAATGATATTGATGAAGAATAGGAAAGGAAGGAAGAAAGTTGGAAAACTCCAGCTGAGTCCCCGACCCAGCTCAGTGGCTACATGCCTTGAAACACAGTTAACGAGATGGAAAGGACAGATCTCAGCTGGGAGGATCAGTGATGGAGTGGATAATGCACTAAGTGCATCACTTTTACCAGAAAAGTGGCTGTCAACTACAGCAGCGGCTAGGAACTAAGTGCCACATGGCTCACGGGAAAAAGAGTAACTTCACAGTTGATGCAGAAGTAACACTTCCTAAATTAATACAACTTTGGGAATCCAGGCATAGTCCATTCCTTAGTTTGCAGATCGTTTTACTCTACTGATTTGATGGGCCTCAAATTCCCAACATGACCAGATGTATAATATGAAAGAGGCACAATTTGTTAGTGAAACCTGAAGACACAAGGATGATAATGACAGGAAATAAAGTCTTGCAGCAGTTCCCAAACTTCAACTTGCACAAGTCAACTAAAGTGTGAGGTGCTTTTTAGTAGGCCTGGGAGTGGGCCTCCTATTCTGCATTTCTAATAAATTTGCAGATCATCTTGCTGCTACTGGTCCATAGAATACACTTGAATAACAGTGAGAGAAAAAAAACCTCTTAGAAATAAGTGTAAAAATCTCTTGAGAGTGGGCAGAGTAATATGAAAAAAAGAACAACATAAAATAAATTATGTCAAAGTATATCAAGATCCCAACCAAACAACAATCCAGTGTGTTGTAATTCTGATCACCACATCCTGCTTAGACATTCCTATTCACATGAGAAGCCTAAGACCCAATAAATACAACATTGGTCCAGTAAAAAAAGTCTGTGTACATTAATCCATAAAGTAAACTGTAACTGAATACGACATTGCTCCACTCTATTTTAACAAATGCTATAGCTTTATGGAGTTCATTAAGTTTTATAATGGCTCACAAATATATTTTCATTCTAATCAGAAATAGTGTAGACCCTAGGCAGATTTGTGAGTCATCAGGAATGCAAACCACAGCCTGATATGAGAAATCTTCACAGTGTAGGATGTTTCTCCCATTAACTTTCAAAGTAGCTTCGGTATGACATGAGATCAATATGTAATGACTAGAGAAGAGATTAAAAGCAAATGAGAGCCTAAGATAGAATTTCACAGCACCTGAGATCAGCCACATGTGTAATACAGCAAGGACAAGGTTTGGGAAAGTGGAAGGAAATATGAGCCCAAAGTAGAAGCATCAGAAGTCTGTGGCCTCTGTGTATTAATCAGATGACAGCTACACATATGTGGGTAATTGATTGCTACAGAATATTTTGCATACAGAGCAATGGCACAAAGAACTGGGTATCAAAGAATGACATATAGTGCACATACATCCTTAAAAAGGCCTGTTTGGGCATTGGCTGACATTAGGAACTTAGATTTTAGGAAGAAAATTTCACAATATTCCCAGAATTGACACTAGTTACTGTGCTGAAATCCATCAAAATGCTGCAGCTTATGCTGACCACTGGGTGTTGGGAAACTCAGGGTCAGCCAGGCTGAACATGCATTTATGACCAGACCTCAGTAAAATCACTTCCTCTCCCATCACCTCCTTCTCCATCCCCTCTTCTATTATCTCAGTTTTCGAGAGAAGGACGAAGAAGAAGAAAAAAGTCTTCATCCCCAATATCACTAACGGCCCGAGCCCAGGACCTGAGAACCCTCACTAGACCCCACCTCTTACAGACCCCACTACCTTCCACAGTGCCAAGGCATGGGGCTAAATCTTTTCACACAGGGCCTTTGTGAGCCATTTCACATCTAAGACCTGCCTCCAGGGAAAACTCTAGGGAGCCTTGATAATCTATCCCAGTCATAGGGACAAAATAACTACGGAGAAAAGCCACACGCTGATTCTAGCACCAGCTTGTGCCAACATTGCTCAATGCCCAGTTGAATGGCACCAACCTATGTTAATACACTTAGAACTTCTTTTCACTCTCCATTTTTCTTACTATGCATCTCTGCTCTGTGTTCAAAGTGTAAAACACTCCTGGTTCACATACCCAAGCATTTTGGCTTTCACCTTCCTACCAGGAGATGATTTTTGCCATCACTGCTTTGTCATCAGCAAGCCTTGTACTAACCTCTTACCATCTAACATCATTGATCTCTCTTCTAATTCACTGAAATCTCACTCTTTAAATGGCATTTCATGGATATTTTGCACGCCTGCTACTTCTATTTTCATTGTCTACTAAATACCCAGGGTTTTTTCTTTCTTTAGATAAATCCCTGTTAGACACATATTACACACCAGTGTTACACAGGCAAACATCTGAACATGACCCGTAAAGTCCTTAATTGCTAGATCTTGGCCTAAAGTTCTAGCTTCAGCTTATATCTCCTTCTCTGCGCTCTGACTATGCCAGCCTTCTCTTCAGAGGAACTGAAGGCAAGTAGATTCTCTTTTCCTTAGCCTTTAATAAATAGTCCTACATTAAGTATATTAAATGCTCAATATTTTTAAATGAACAAATGAGTGGATAGTCACTCTCCTAGATAATATATCAGATTAAAGGCAAAATAAGTAAGTATATGCACTGAAACATAGAGCAGACTGTAGATAGAAATGAAAATAAAAGAACAAAAACAAATTTCCCTTTTTCAAAGGTGACTAATGGTGGGAAACGGTATAAATTAAAAGGTCTCTTGGGAGATACATGCAAGAGGACTGTCTTGACTTCGAGGCCATCTTGGGCTACATGGTGAGGGCAAGGCCAGCCTGAACTGCAGAGCATCTCACCTGAGATTCAAGTATCTCCAAAAGCTTCTATCCCATTCTTGCCTCCTCCTCCTTTGAAATCTTCCCCAAAGTTCACCAAAACAGATATTAATAAGCCATGATTCTAACATTATCTCTGATTAAAATAATTAACAGCCTCATGAAACAGGAAATGTTTGCACTTAGTAGGTAATAGTTGAAGAAATACAACTCAGCTCTGCTGGCCTGTGTCATTTCATGCTTATCTCCACAGTGCTGCATTCTGTACATAAGACCAGCACAACGAGAGAAGAATGTATGGCTCTTTTAAGCTCCATCACACTGTCAGAGCTCCTGAGCTCTGACCATCTTTAACTAGCTCTTATACAGGATATGACATTGCAGGGGCAAGAGCCAGTTCTTTTCCTCTGAAACTGATCACTCCAACGCAAGCTATATTCTCATGAGGAAGAACATAATGTGATGTAATTTAAGGGGGAAATGCAGTAAACAAAGGGAAGCTACCAAGTATGTAATGACACATATGTGGGTCATAGGATCAGGGTAGGGGATTTCAAGATAACAGACGTCTTCATACTCTGTAAACCAAGTTTCTTGCCCCTACCTGGCACTTGTGTATTTTCTCCAACCCAGAAACTCTGTTTGAAGAATGGAGAGATTCTTTTTTTAATCCTAGTGCTTGCTATCAAGTTGGATTATACTTTTGAGGTAGCCTTAAAGGTTCTCTTTGCTCTTAGAAGAAAATACAAAGTATTGGGATAGTTACGGATAGATAGATAGATAGATAGATAGATAGATAGATAGATAGGCCTGAGCCATCCAAGCCTGTAACAGTTTACAAACACCACTCATTGTTCACTGAACACTGAACTCTAGCTACTCTCAATCTCCCCACAACTATGGTAAACAAACTTGAGGACATATGTGTATGCATCCCAGCAACCATGGATTATACTAAGGAATAGTCAGAGATAAAGTTGTAAGATCATGTAGCATAAGTTAAAGAAGAAGGAAAAATTTACTTTCTGATTATTTGATGCCAACTGCATAATCATTACAGAACTTGTGTAAGTAAATGACATGGTTGAAGCAGTATATCAGCCACATGGTTAGAAAGACACATAGCAGTATAGGAAAAGAATGGAATGATTTGTTTGGAGAGCAGGGAGCTTGAAAAATGATGAGTCAAAGAAGTTAATATACCAAAACTAAATGAGCTGAGAAAATTTTATTTTGACTGTAGTAAGATAGCTACAGTGTGAATAGCATTCTCTCCTATAAACTGTCCCCAAACTAGGAAAATATATATATCCCTTTCAGGCATTAGGTAAAATTGGTACAGTGCTATAGCCCTAAGAGGGGAAAAACATATGAAATAAGACCTACAACTGTTTATCTCTGCATGAGAACAATTTCCTAATTATAAAACAGTAAGCTGGAAGCCAAGCAAGATAATCCCACTCAGGGCTGGGGAGTTAGCTCAGCGGTTCTGGCACCTGTCTTGCAAGCGCAGGGACCCGGTTTGATCCCCGGTAACCACATAACAATACTGGGCGTGGAGACTCACCCCAGCAGCAATCAGTACCACATACCACAGTGCCGGGTGTGGTGGCTCACGCCTGTAATCCCAGCACTCGGGAGGCAGAGGCAGGAGGATTGCTGTGATGTGAGTTTGAGGCTGAGCTCAGGGCCAGCCTGAACTACAAGGCAAGACACTGTCTCAAAAAAAAAAAAAAAAAAAAAAAGATAATCCCTCTCAGCTAAGAATTTAAAATAAAAGTTCATGGCAATTGAAATGGCTGGAATTTGAGGTCAGCTCACCCAAGAGTAAGGGTCTGTGTGTAGGATGGGCCAGAACCCCCATGGTCCTTAGCTAAGGATGGGCTGTACACACAGAGGACAAGGATGCCTGGAAGATCCCAGAGCAAGTGTCATGGAAAACACTGAAGAGCTACAAAGATCAAGCAGGACAATGGACACTGGAGCTCTAGCCATTAAATTCCAGACAGCTTGTACCTTCCCAGAAGAACCAAGCCCCTATGGAGGCCCAAGCCTGTGATTCCTGTACTCTGCAAAACTGAGCAGGGGATCACAAGTTCAAGCCTCACAATTTAGTGAGCTACTAATGCCTTGTATCAAAATTTAGAAATTAAAATTTTAAAAAGGGTTGGGGATATGCCTTAGGGTAAGGCTTCTGGTTTAATCACAAGTACCGCGCGCGCACACACACACACACACACACACACACACACACACACAGCAAGAATCATGTCATAAAGTAGAGTCTACTCTGGGTATGCTAGAACAGTTTTTAAAAGTAAGTTCTGGAAGATGTGCAAGAGAGTTGAGAGATTAGTTCTGCTAGAGAACAAACTTGGGAAACAGCCCCAGCTGTTCATAAATCTGCATTAACAGTACATAAAGGAGCCTCCATGAGCTTACCATGCTCAGCCAGTAATTCAACTGCCTAATAGAAAAGAATCAACACTTTTCTTTAACGTACCACTCATATTATCAAGTAGAATACAAAAATCACCCTACATGTAGAAAAAGGGGAAAATGTGAACACTGAAACAAGGGGAAAGTTAGTAAATAGAGATGAAATCTGTCATTGTCCAAGTATTGAATTCAGCACTCAAAGATTTTAAAGAACTATTAAAATTAAGTT
Source organism: Petromus typicus (assembly GCA_004026965.1). NCBI lineage: Eukaryota > Metazoa > Chordata > Mammalia > Rodentia > Petromuridae > Petromus > Petromus typicus. The sequence continues at coordinate 8,496 of PVIR01012594.1, forward strand.
TAAAACATTGACAGAAAATATGACCTTAATAAATGGGAAAGTAGGAGCCTCAGTAGAAACAGAGCAATAATTTTTATTCACCAAACAGATATTAACTAATTAAAAATTATAATAAATTGAACTTTAAAATTCACTAGATAAAATCACCAGCCAGAGGAAAAAAGAGTCAGTAGATCCGATGATAGATCAACATAAATTGCCCTATCTAAAGAACATGACAAAAACAGAATTAAAGGCAAAAGTAGCTAAATGATTTAGAATATGAAAATAGTAAATATTGGCAGAAGCAATAATACAATGAGTGGTGAGTATTTTAAAAGAATATGAAGGGGGTTAGGAAAAGGATAAATATATCTACAATTGTTCTGAAAAGATACCAGGGTCAGCATATTAATCAAAGGTGAGAAAGGAAATGTTAAAAAGCCATCTAGACCAAAGTGACTCTTCGAACTGTATGACCAGATGAGTTTCCAGAGATAAAAGAAAACAAGAGGATAGGACAGGATTTTAGGAAATTCATCTTATAAAAACATCTAAAGAAAGACGAAGGAATCAAAGACGTAACAGGCAAAGCAGATAAAAATATAACATTACATACACTGAAGACAGGATATCAGAAAAAAGAAAGTGCTTGATGGTGTCAAAAAAGGAAAGGTATGACTAATAATAAAATCAATATTGAGTTTTAGAATACAGGAGTCAATGATAATATCTGAGGGAAACGGATAAAAAGCAAGAATATTTCAAGGCGATGAAATGGTAAGAGAGTAGAGAAAACAAAACATAAGAGAATCTGTAGATTACAATAAAGATATTGATATTTAAGGAGTTCATGGGGAAAATATTAGTTGTTGAGAAAGCAAAATAGTTTCAGAGAGTAACTAAAAATTCTGAGAAATTATTAATAAAACAAAACTTGTCAAATTAGAAATCACTGGATGACTGAAAGTGTAAACAGGGGCACCAATTAGTTTTGGAGTGAGAACAAAAGAAAATCTGAGACTTTAAGAAGAAAATTGAGCTTTAATGAATAAACATAAAATAATCCTTAAGAAGGAAAGGAAGCAAACTGACATTAGAAAGCATGACTCTGTCCTGAAAAAAAGAAAGGTTTCTTTCAGTAACGTTTAGCATTCTACATATGAAATTGGAGAAAGGTTCAGTGGAACCCAGAATAATGCCTTACCACAGCACTAAGTCATGTTCTGAGCCCTGGTGGACAACAGAGCAACTAGGTCAGGGAGAAAACAAGAGAAGTCAGAGGAAAATGCTTAATTCACATACACTAACACTGGTACATATAAGTGATACGATGAAGAGAAGGAAACCAAGAGCGTGAAGGTCCTGAAAGATAGGACAGAAAGTCACGGAGAGCAACGTCAAGTGTAAAATCACAGGGGAGGAGTCAACTAATGAAGAACGAAGAGGCCTAGACATGACAGAAACAACTGGAATGACTCTACAAGTGTTAGGTACTAGATGGGTTGTTCTGTCCAGACATCAGTGTTATGCCCCTGTCTACTTACTCTGGGTCAGGTCTCAATGTTCAAGGTGTGGTGTCCGCCCTGATTAACATGCATACTGCAGATACTGGGGAAAAGAAAGCTTTGTGAAAACAGTTCTGCTGAGTCATCACCCAACTGTCCTGGAATAGACAGTTTCTGAGTAGGAGAAGAGACTCAAGGAATGAAACAATACACTACAGTAGGCAGCAGACATGGCAAATAAAGTTCAATGTCATTCACAGGAAAGGGAATATGCAAATTCCAGGAAGTAACTCTACAGCTAGAGAGTAGAATACTATTACTCACATTTTCAGTTAAATTAGAAGTTTCTTTGTATTAACCAAAATGTTTACTTTCTTGAATTCTAGTACACTACAGTTGAATTGTTCCCTCCCTCGAGCTCATATTTAGCTTTCATTTTATCAAATTATGCTTCCTCCACTCACTTTTCCCTAAAAGCAGGAGTCCCCAAGGTCTAATCTTTATGCCTATCCGCAACTCACTGCATCCGTTCTCTCGGGCTATTATTTCAAGTATCATATGTCTTCTGTAATTTCCATGCGACAGTCAAGTCTGCCTACCTCTCTAGCTCTGAATGCCAGATGAATACTTTTCAATATCTCCAGAGAGACAGCTAACTAAACATTCAAGTGTTAATTAAAACTGAAATCAAACTTATCTTATGCATGAGTTAGCTTTCTACCTGCTGGACAAAGCGGCAACTTAAGGAAGAGAGGGTTACTTGGGTCATAGATTCAGTGGATGCAGTCCCTGGTTGGTTTCTCCATGGCCAACATAGCACAGGAGAAAGGCGTGGTGGAGGAAAACTACCCAACATATGGCAGGGCAGACTGCAGCAGGGGAGCAGTACCAGACAGGAGGGATCTGGGGACCAACATAGAACCCAAAGTCATGCCTCCTGACCCACCCAGAAACACCCACAAGTGCTTTGCTAACTCCACAGACCAGTGATGGTGAACCTTTAGAGCTTCTGATGATAACAAGTGGCCCACTGTGCACATGGGCCAGAGGCTTCCCACCACTGCCATAGACTGCTCCCAACTAATCAAGTTGAAAATTATATTTAACTTCACATCTTGCCAATAAAATATACTGTTCTCCTTGTAGTTCTCTATTGATTAAAATCATTTTTTTAGTGGATCCATAGTCAACCTAAGCTGCACATGTAAAAGAGATGATGACTTTTACATTATTTATTTCCCCAATGCAACTCTTCCATGACTAAGTAAGACCATCATTTGAAGTAATCTAATCACACATCAAGTTAATCAACTGTCCTACATTTAATATTGATTTTAATAAAAATAATCAGATCTTCTGATCCATTTCTATAGAAGTATTTCTCAGGCTTTTTGTGCTCTGGAATTTCAATAACAGCAGGGACTAACATTTATTAAATATTTATTAGAGGTTAGCACTGTTATGAGACTTTATACAGATGACTTCATTTAAATAAAATTAGTCATATATAATTGTGTGAAACTTGAGAGTTTGGACATAGCAAGTCCAGTTGGAGGCCCAATAGCTTGTATTTTTAACAAATCCTCATGTGTCTCTGCTGCAGTTAGGTATCAGAATTACTTCCTAGAATATCTTTTCATGTCATTAATTTTCAATATTGGCACAATTATCTTAATTCATGGCCCAATAACATATCTTTGTATTTTTGTATACAACCCCAAACTTTCCCTATTATTAAAATTTTGGGTTTCCCAGTGAATAATCATTTTCTGAGTCCAGCTCTCTAGAATATAAGTGCTTTGGTAACACATGACCATACTATTTTCATAGTAATGTAGTAATAGATTAAGCAAGTGCACCCATATACTCCTTAATTTTTAAAACTTTAAATTTTTAATGTGAACTATGGCTTCAAAGTGGCATCAATCAGATTACAGTTATGTTCTCAATTCTTAGAGTGTCCCTTCTAGTTATTCTGAAGAGACTGGCATCCAATTTCAAATGAAGATTTACTAAGTTAAATAAAGCTAAACTAGCAGTAATTTAATGTATCACTGACTTAATACATGACTGTCGTTTCTTCCCACACGATGGTAAACAGACATGAGACGGTTACGTCATGTGTCACTGTCCGTAGCATCCTGAGGAAGGGCATATCCCTCACCTCCCTCACCCCATCCACAGATGAATTTAGAGGCCCATTTTCTTTCTGTTCAGCAATTTAAGCGTTTTCTACGAGTCGGTTTTTATAAACACAGCACATGTGCTATTTCCCTTTAGGCTATTTTCTAAAGCCTTCAGACTCTCATTCTCTTCCACAGTAATATTTAGATGACATTTTTTTCTTAACATTATAAAGCAGGACCAGGGATTTAGCTTAGTGGTACTACATGGGTCCCACAAGTGCAAGGTCCTGGGTTCAGTTCCTGGTACTACAAAAGAGAAACATAAGAAAGCAAAGAATCTATATATACAGAGTAACCTTTCATTATGCAAGTATGATAAACACGGGCATATGTGTATAAAACTTTAGTGTAAATATGGGTAGAATCTACTTTTAAGAGATAAAAGATAAAAGGCTGGAATCTAGGGCTCAAAACTTATGCACCTTGTAGGAAATGAACAACATTTCATCATTTTCAAAGGCTAAAATTAATTAACTGGATAAAATATAAGCAGAGTTCTTAATGTATCAAATGTCCTAACTCTGTAAATCCCATAGCTAGTAAAGTCTGATACACTAATACAGCTGTCCACATAGCACAGTAATACTTTAACTCACATGGTCCATTTAATGTGAGCTATGATGCGTGGGTACAGCAGGCCAATTAAAAATGAAGAGTCAGGGAATGTTTCTCCATCCTCGTGAATTAGGACAGACCCAGTGCACTCTATAGCCATTTGGTGCCTAACAGTTAGTTAAATCATCCTACGTACTGGGGAACTTATACAGTAAATCCAGGCAGGCACAGACCTCGGTTACCAAGAGCAGGAGCCTGGCAAAGGTGCCAGTACTTTTAAAAAGGTACAATTTCTTAGTGGATATGTAGCCCCCACATGGCTGATCCTTGTATCCACATGTCATAACAGCAGAACCAGAGAAATCAGGACAGACCATAGTAACCCTTTGTTCAGTGGGTTCACGTGTAAATCATCTTTCGAGGCCAGGCTGGCTTAGCTGGTCCACAACTAGGAGCCACATCAGCTCTCTGAGAATCTGCGAATGTCTCAAGTAGTCCTTTTCTCAAGGCGCAGGCCCAGTGGCATCTCCAAGAAGCTGAGCACAGGGGCTCTGGGATATCCCTACACTATACAGAGCCTGGGAGGGGGCGGAAAGTGGCTCTCCCCCCAGGAAAGCCCCTCATATGAACTTGTAGACTTTGATACAGTATGCAACCTTTAAAACTGCACAGGGCACACCTGCTGGCCTTTCTACAGTCCCAGCACTGGACGTGCTCTGGCCTAGCATACTTTCTGTTCTCTTTGCTATGGTCTCTTAGTGATCTGGCCGCATGGCTTAGGCCCCCTCAGCCCACCCTGTGTCCCTTCACTTAGAAAGCCCCAAGGTCAGTGCACACAGTAAGGAGGCCTCTTTCTGGGAAATCACGGCCTTACAGTCCTCAGCTCCACCCACTGACTGCTCTTCCATTCACACTGTCAAACCAACACTGCATGTGTCTGGCTGCACAGCAACAGCTCTGCATCATATGTATACTTGGCACTGGTTGGTGTGAGTAGCTGACTCTCCCTCTAAGGGCTTTCCTGTGGCTCTCTGGGTAGGTAGGACAATGGCAGGACATCCAATGTAACACAGCTGAAAGGGAACTTGTTCTCCAAACACTCTGTTACACTAAATATGCTCTCTCTCTCTGTCTCTCTCTCTCTCTCTCTCTTTGTCTCTCTCTCTCTCTCTCTTTCTCTTGCCAGTGTTGGTGTTCAAGCAATCCTTTTCTTGGGGACAGATGTCTATGAGCATAGACAGCCAGTCTGTGGGAAAGTCTTTCATACCTCTAAATGGACCTGGTGACCAGAACAGAGGCCATAAGGGCACTTATACAGCTACTGGCGCTTCCTCTCTGAGAGAATAATAGTCCTCCAACGCCTTGTACAACTGGGATCAAAATCTCCGAGGCATGTGTAGCTCCTCTGGGCACTGCCACAATGCCCAACTGAAGCCTTGATGGTCACACGAACATTCAGTACATGAGGGTCCAGAGTCCAGCACCCACAGGGCCTGCATCTGCTGCACAGCTCACTTTGTCACCCAGACTCTGGCTGTGCATCTTCCTTCTGATTCACGGCTTAGCGTCCTCTGCTCCACCTCTGGCTAAACCTTCCTCTCTCAGGTTGTACAAGGATTTTTAGACCTGGACTAAATAGGGACTAAAAGCCCTTTCATATCCCAGAAGCCCTAGAAAAGTCTGTAATTCACTCACTGGTGGTTCATTTATATGCTACCAGGCCCTACTGGAGACCACCGTGAGCCAACAGGTAGCCACTCGAGGCTTCATTTTTCCCTCTGCCTATGAATATCTCCTTTATCTACCTCCTAATTCTTCAATATTAGGACCCACAGGAACCATGATTTTGACTTAAGATAGCGGTATGTGGCCCAGGCTGTAATTAAGATCACCCGAGGAGCACTTAAACCTAAATATTTTGCAAACTACAGTCCCAGATATATTGGCTTAATTTGTTCAGAGTAGAGTCTAAAACAACACACACACACACACACACACACACACACACACACACACACACACACAATTTGAGATGCCACTGATGTGGGAATAAGGTGTGCTTTTCCTCAGGAAGTTAAAATTGTGTCTGTGGTGTTATGTTAGAGTACAGGACACATGCATAGGTACATTCTGAGCTCACTGAGATGAAAGATCCAGAAGGACAAGATAGAAATGCTAACTGCTCATGGCAGCATCCAGCCTGAAGGAATTCTGATTAATCCCCATGGCTTGGAAAAGTCATGCACGAGGTGAAATTTTGAAAACTTGCCCTGAAAGTCCATTTATCATGGTTGACTTCTCTCTGAAAAACAGCCCAGGAAGGTCTAACAAACACTATCCATACTGTAGCTCTCAGCTCAGCAGGTCTTTTCTTTTCTTCAGATGGAGAACATTTTTCATGAAGACAAGAAGTAACCCCACAAAGGTCACACAGCATTCTCTGTCACTCCAGCTGGAAATATAATAACAAGTTAAATTTAAGTGGTGCCTTCTTTTCAAAAAGAACACATGTTTCCACATGTAGAAAAGTGACGGGAATCACTACTGTCTTTTGTATCAATGTTGTCACATCGACCCACAGATTAAGCCAAATGCAAAAGAGTTCATGGCAGGTTTCACTTCTATATCTCATTTTCAAAAGCTGGAGAACTAGTATAAGAGATTTGTAATCTTTTAGACTGCTCTAGGTGGATGGAGAACAATGATTTATTTTCTAAATGTAGCAAAACTAACTGCTCCCACAACAAAAGGAAAATAACAGTGCCTTTCTAAAATACTACAACAGTTTTGTCCAAAACATGGGTCTATTTGGAGATAAGTTTCAAAATAAAAGGTATTTTTCAACTCCAAAAACAAACTTTTACTCCTCTGTAACAATTTTTACCGAGATGCCAGAAAGACATAAGTGCTGTGCAGTTTGCAAGCATGAATTCTTCACTTACTGGAACAAATCTGTATGGTTAGAGTGTTTAAAGGAATCATGTGTTTTATGGCATTGAAATGTTGGGAGACTATGATGGAAACATGTTACAAATTAAACAGCTCTGATAAAAAAAATAACTTTTCTTTCTTTAAACAGAAATTACATTTGGAAGTTCAGTTATTTGAGGAACAAATGGACAGTAAGCAAACATAGAAAATCACATTACCCCTAAATGATGTTGTTAGCAGCCAAGACAAAGGGCTGCCGCGTTCAAATTACTGTCCCAAGGTGAGCTCCATGTCCATTTGCTCCTCCCAGTTGGACTGCTTGAAGTGACTCTAACTGCTAATTAACTGGAAAGTTGTGCCGTGAACCTTTCACTTGACATTCTTCGGGAAGAGTGAAAGTTCTGAAGGTAGCACGAAGCGACGTGTATATAATCAGTGGCCACTTTCGCACTGACCTGCTCTCCTGGAGGCCAGAGCACCAAGCTGTGACTCTCTTGCTGAGGAAACGCAGACTTTGCTTTGTACTTTGTACTCACTGATATACTCAAGCACGTCTACTGGCCTGTTTGCAGGGATTTGGTTTCATTCTGCAATGGGCCTTAGCTCCTTAGGCGTTCTGCAGTAGGCAGACAGCAAACCTGACTCCCACCTGCTGTGCTGACCATCTGGAAGGCATCTGTCACGATGCGATCCTGGGTTCCAAAGTCACAATCTCTTACTGTTTCCTTTGGCTTCACAAGTTAGAAAACCATTCTCAGCCTTGGTTGCACACTTGAGTCACCTAGGAAACATGAGAAAAATGCTGATGTCTGAATCCACCCCAGAGATTCTGATTTAATTATTCCGAGGAGAAACTTGGGCACTGGGGAGTTTTAGAAGTTCTCCCATCTGATGCTAATGTGCAGGCAAGATGGAGAACTGCTGACTTGGAAGGGCCTAATTAGTTCTGATCACTGCCTCCTGCAATTACATCCATTTGCCTTCAGGGCTCACACGCACCTTGACTCTTCGACCTGCTGAACTGTGGCTCCTGTGCACGATACCTTTGTATGTCCCTGGACTCAGCTTTTCACTCTGGGATATTCCCAGTCTGTCCTCAGGACAGCTGCTAGAGTCCTACATCCTCAGCTCCTTGCTGTGAAAAGTGATTCTCACAGAAAGACCCATACTTTAGTGCAGCTCTTTTCTCTACCGTAGTTCAACTACCATAAAGTGGGGACGGGGAGTTAGCTCAGTGGTTCTGGCACCTGTGTTGCAAGCACAAGGACCAGGGTTCTATTCCCCGGCAACCATATAACAATACTGGGTGTGGAGACTCACGTCCAGCAGCAATTAGTACCACATAGCATAGTGCCGGGCATGGTAGCTCACGCCTATAATCCCAGCACTGGGGTGGCAGAGGCAGGAGGATTTCTGTGATGTGAGTTTGAGACTGAGCTCAGGGCCAGCCTGAACTGCAAAGCGAGATGCTGTCTCAAAAAAAAAAAAAAAAAAAACTGGGGTGGGGGATTTCTGCCATCTTCATGGCTGTTTGCAAACCACTGTTGCAGTCTCCTCCTTGAAAATTCTCTTAAGGTCCCAATTTTTTTCTGACATTTACAAGTTCTTAGTCACTCCTTCTCTTTCCTGAAGATTTAGCACAGGACTCATTGTTACTCTCCCTATCAATATGGTTTTTTTACTCAGTATTAGGGATTGAACTCAGGACCTTGTACTTGCAAGGCAGGTGCAGCACCACTGTGCCTCATGCCCACAGTACCAACACTTTTAACACAGTGAAAACTGCAGCACTGTCTTAGCTCCTTGACTTCTTTATCTAAAATTTCCTCAGCAGGCTGCTAATTCGTACCACATTCTTTATGTTCACACATTAGAACAGGCAGTTCTACTGCGAATGGGAGAGGACCAGAGATACAGTGAGGGAGGAAGAAGAGGAGGGGAAAGGAGCATTGCAAAACATTAAATATTACTAATTACTTAATATTGTCAAAAAATCAAAGAATCAAAGGCCTCAATGAGTTTAAGGGAAAAACATTCCTTTTGAATTAAAACTATACAAGATAAAGTATTTTGTGGATAAATGTCACACTGTACGACACACACATATAAAATGAAGTACTGAAGATTCACCTACTCATAGGAATAGCCAAGGTATTGTTTTCCATGATTTTGCACAAAGCAATCAATCAGTTCAATTCAATGCTGAGGCAATTTAATAAAAATATATTTTACTCTTGAAATTACAAACAAAATCTAGATAATGAATGCCTCACTTTTCAATTGGCTCTTTCTGCGGTTTTTGTTCCGAGCAGGCCTGCATTATGCAGCCTGGCTACCACTTCACTTTGCTGTTCTGTTAAGTTGTCCTCAATTAAGTTATTAGTCCAGACCCTATGAAAAATTGGCTGTTAAAATGAATAGAATTTTAACATGTATGTTTGCATAGTCTAAAACTTTAATAGAAAGCTTCTTTAAACTGATGAAGTTACATAAATAATTGCAAAAATAACTGCATATTCACTATTTTCCATAGAGTCTGGGGGTCCTGTAAATGGAAAATCCCCACAATTGGATCCCAAGAAGGTGTCCATCACCCTCTGGATACATGGAATCCGGGTTAGGCATATGGTTGAACAAAAGGACATAAATCATCTTTATAAAATACTACTTATCTGATCTGTAAAGAATACAGCCCAAAGCACTTTATATACTTTAGTTTCCTTAATCCTACCTATAGAGCATAATATGCTCAATTTACAGACAAAAATAAAGTTGAGTAAATCACACAATGTCATACAGTCAGGAAAAATAGAATTTTAGATTTTTTTCCATTATACTGTGCTAGGATCACATAGAACACTAATTTTATTAACTCACTCTGAGTTCAGAGCCTTTTTCTTTTTGGATGTTATCTAAACTACACAATTGCACCAAATTTTTCTATACAATATATCTTTTCTTAGAAAGTACAATTATTGCTGCACAATAATAAATTGGTCAGTGATTATGATTTATGCTATTATATCTCTTGGTGACACCTTATTCAGTCCGTGTATGTACACACTATGTAAGTACGCACAATGACGAAATCACGTGGTGTATCCTAGTGTGGAGTAACACGTGACTCTAAAGTGAACGGGCCTAATGGTGGGTGCACTTCCCCCGAACTCGCCAAAGGTGGCCATTAACTGGGTTTACCGTGGTTTCTCAGCCGTGTCTTAATGTTCTCCCAAAAGCTTCCCCAAAATTCTGTACAAACCATGAAGAGATTAGAAAGACATTTGAAAACATTTTAAATTCACTGTCAAAATTCAGCAGTAGTTTCATCAGTAAAGTGTTTCATTTTCTCTGTTAAATGGTCCTAATCATTTTCACTTTTTGGATCATACTGTCTTTCTTTAAAAAAAAAAATTATCCAGCAAAGCCCATAAAGTTCACATTTTGGAGTTCTCTTTCTGTGAACCTACTCCCGCCTGTCTCATAAATACTGTATTCAGAGCCAGTTAAGCCTCAGACAATATATAATGAGGTTTTCAAGACAAATAAAAATTATATCAGCTAATTCCTGGCATGATTTATTAAAATGAACCATAATTATGTCCTTTTAACTTGAAGATAAAAAAGCAGCAATGTAGAATGCAAACTCAATCCATCTACCCACTTGAACACTGACAATTGCAGGCTTCATGATAGCAGCATTTATAACATAAATGTTATTTAGATTTCTCTTAATCCCCAGAACACTACTTAAAACTAAAGGAGACACACTCTGTTAACATCAGCCATGGGTAAGAATTTGTCACTGTGTACACTGAACTCAGAACAAGTATAACAAATTCCTAAAGTTGCAAAAGAGTCATTATTCAGAATGAAATCTTAAATAAGACTACAAACTCCTTCATAAACTCAGGTCAGAAAATATTGTTAAAATTACAGAGTCATCTTAGTCCACCTTAAATGTGCTTGAAACACTTAACATCTACCAAGATATGGGTAAAATCATCTAACACAAAGCCTACATTATAATAAAGTGTTACATATCTGAAGTAATTTACTGAAAACCTGTCCCCACACGTAGTAGCCTCACAGTACACTGCAGAGTAAGTGTTGTTCATCATGGAGTAATGGAGGCTGGGGCTCCCCGCAGGGGCCTGGCATGGGGACAGAGAGAAGGAGAAAGGACATAGAGAGAATCATACTGCTGGCCTGAGAAAGATCAAAGTTCAGAGTTCGATGTCTAGAGTAGTTCACATGACTCTCATACTAAGGTAAAGCTGAAAATTCCTAAGTTGAACCGTAGTAAGTTGAGCAGTACTATGTGTATAATACTTTCTAGTGCAAAACAAATTTAAGGGGCTGGGGATCTAGCTCAGCAGTTCCAGTGCATGCCTGGCAAGCCCCAGGTCCTGAGTTCAATCTCCAGTTACCACATAAAACAATGCCAAGCGTAGTGACTCACACCTGTAATCCCAGCACTCAGGAGGCAGAGGCAGGAGGATGACTAAGAATTCAAGGCTGGCTTGGGCTACATAGTGAGTTCAGAGCCAGCCTGCACTACAAAGTGACACTCTGTTTCAAAAAAAAAAGAAGAAAGAAAGAAAAGAAAAACAAATTTAAAGAAGTAATAGAATATGCAAAGATTACTTTTCTTGATATAAAAAATTTTATAAATTCAATCATAAAAATACCCAAACTTCAATAAAGAAGAATAACATCTCTTAAATAGACTATCTGCTTCTCAAAAATATGAGTAAAGTTCAGTCATAAGAATTTGGAAAATACATATTTGTTCTGAGAAAAAATTGTCATAAATTATAAGAATCCGTCCAAAAGTATGATGCTTTACTGAAAGATCAAGTTATATTATTTTTTACTTATTTACAGAATGATGCTACTATATTTACAATTTTGTTTCTATTTTCTATTCCTAAGATGCTTTTTTGGAGGGAGATACCAGGAATTGAACTCAGGGACTCGTGCTTCTGGCCAGATGCTGTACCGCTGAGCTACATTCCTGGTCCTTCTATTTTTCTATTATGATTCCTATAGTGATCATTTTCTCATGTCATTACACATGGTCAGTGTAGGCATATTTGTAGGCATATTAAAATAAACAAACTATGGGAATATTAGGAAGTATTATAAAGTCACATTCAAACGACCTTCTGCTACGTGCAGATTTTAGAACGTAAGGGATTCCCTGTGGAGAGTAGGGAGAAAGAGTTTGTCCTCTAAAACATTTTCTCAGTCTCTATATATTCTTGCCAACTGACAACTACACTTCTCCACTTTGACCCAAAATTTAACTACTTTCTAAGTAAGTGTCACATTACCTTTCCCAAATTCCATCTTCAGAAGTTCCCTGTGTAGAACGTTTCCCAAACGGCATTCCATAAATTAAATACTTTCTTAACCAGATAATGCAAAGAACAATCCTACATTAGTTATGTAAGTGTTGCCTGAAACCTGAAGTTCATTTCCAGTTATAGAGCTCTGGCCAAGTACACGTGCTTTTTAAAGGTACACCTCACACTGACAAGGAAACACTTCCCTATCACGATGTAGACACCATCTCAAGACTATATTTTACAGCTGGAGAGTTAGTGCCCTGCTTTCTTCCTCAAATCAACCTGGAAAATGGCATTTTATCCAAATTGCAAACAGTCATCCTTTTACCCAGAGCTCTAATTTGGGCACATATTCTTTTAAAAAGGAAAGGATTATATGATATAGGTAAAAACTCTATCTCAAAAGTACTATGAAATAGCAGAATCAAAAAAAAAGTCACATTAAATAGTATCAAAACATGGAATTTTTTCTGCTTCTCTCCATATTTATTTGGACAAGGGTGAATATACAGATTTTTTTTACAATCTTAGGAGCATAAATGGCCTGAGATCACAAACCTAGACAATTCCGTGCTGCTCACAGATCCTCCTGAGACATGTTTCCGATGTGGATACACACAGCCGGCCAGATATCATCACCCCGGCTAGTCTGGCCCCGGCTTCTTTCCTCCGCCCAGATGATCTCTTTGGTTTCTTACAAAGCTATACTTATTCTTGTCCTCATAGTTTTGCTTAGGGGTCTTATGGATCATTTGTTCTATTCTCTTTACCAAATTCTAGAGAAGAAATAGGTCCTCCAGATCTGGTCTCGAGTGGGTTTCTTCATGAACTTGAATGCAGGACTTTTACTGTCTTTGTAAGACATTTTGGTGCTTGGTTATACTCACTTGATCACTCTTGGACTATTTTCAGTTGCCTGATCTACTTCCTTTGTAATAGGACTGTAAACTACTGACTAGATGGTGATTGTATCCCACGTGCAGCGCATGAGGACACCAGCCAAAGGGAGCACAGTGAAAATATCTTTATATAAACTTTGCTTTCCTAAACCAGCACTCAACCTACTAATGCAAATGCTACCACAGCCCTAAAACTCGACACCACTGATGTGACCAGAGTAAAAAGGGAAAGATTTTTAAATTGTTTCACTGACTACACGTAAACATACTCAAAATTCTTATAATAAAATTTCATTATTTCAAAAAAGTTACTTAAATAACTAACCAGCAAATCAATAATAATTTCTACCCCTTTTAATATTCACTCTCATAGAATAATAGTCAATACATATTTTAACCTTTTAACCTTATTGAAGGTTAAAATACTAAAATATTTGTCTAAATCATTTGGGATATAATATTAACAAAGCAAAAGGCACAGGCTATAAATGATATGCTTTGAATAATGATATAAGCATTCACCCAGTCCTTAGGAAATGTATATAATGATGTAATATTCTGTGATTCTATGATATCATGCAGCTTCTTCTTCTCACATCATGTTTCCAAGCACTCATGTATTTCTGGGGAATATCCCACATTCCAATGAAGAAGTAGTCACAAAATAGCCAAACTAGTTTCCTTTTAGAAGAATGAGAATATAAAAATATTGATACTGAGCACCACCTAAATACATTCATGAGCTGCATAATTCTTTTTCTATGGGAAGATTCCTTCCTTTCAGTCACTACAAGCTCCTTGAGAGCTGAGTTTTTGATTTCTATTCATGTAGTTCATTTTCTGCTTTAAAAGCAACAGACTCCTGCAAAATAGTGATTGAAAAAAATTAAGCATTCATATAAAATACTCATGGTAGACTTAAAAAGTAGGAAGTTGGTAAAGTCATGGAAAAAACTCTAAGTTGGTGAAACTTAAAAAACCATTTAATTACTACTAGCATTAACTACCTACACAGATTTTTCTCTTTTGTTCATTTATAAAATATTGAAGTGTGAAATGAATGAATGAGAAACTTACTATAATTAACATGGAATACCTCAATAATTTGATTTTTATTGCAAACACCTTCATTCTCATCAAACACGTTGTACTACATTGAATGAAAATCTTCATACTTTTTAAAGTTTTGATTAACTTCTTAGCCCCAGTAACAGAAAATTTGTCATCTGAAAATTACAAGCAATGCCTTCTGTGAGATGTATACTTCTCACTCATTCAGTCTAGAGTGCAAAGGTGGCACATTTAATATAAAAACTCAGAATTAGCCAGCAACAAGTGTTGGCAAGGCTGCAGAGAAGAAGGAACCCTTCTCCACTGTTGGTGGGACTATAGACTCATACAACCCCTGTGGAGATCAGTGTGGAGATTTCTCAGAAAGCTAGGATTGGAGGTCTTATTTGACCCAGCCATCACTCTGCTAGGTACATACACCAAAGAATTAAAAGACTCATATCACAGTGACTTATGTGAACCCATGTTTATAGCAGCTCAGTTTGTGAGTGCTACATCTTGGAAACAACCCAAGTGTCCATCAACTGGAGACTGGATAAAAAAGCTGTGGTTCTTCTACAGAATGGAGTATTACTCTGCCATAAAAAATAATAAGTTTGAATCATTTATACTTAAATGAACATACATTGAGGATATCCTCATAAGTGAAATAAATAGGTCACAGGTAGGTAAATATCTCATCTTTTCTGTGGTATGAGAAATAAAGATGTAAATGAATTGCATGTTATATATTGTGAAATAGAAAATACTCAAAGTAAAATAGGGTGAAGGGGGAAAAATGAGATTATAACAAAAAAGAAAGGAAACAAAGTTTATGTTATGGGGGGTGGTAGGGTGGGTAGGGCTATGGGAAAAAATGAGAAATAAGTTGTGCCATATACTGGTACAAATTCTCATTGTTGAGTGTAATCTTGTTGTGTATATGTAATGTACCAATAAAGATTTCAATTAAAAAAACTCAGAAGTCAGTCACAAAGATGGCACTAGTGAAATGTGCAGTCTCGTAGAGTCCTATATTCCCATTATGCTACATCTGTTGGCTAATCACCAATAAATGAAATTCTTTTCAAATAATCCAGTTATACTGAACTAATTTAAGAAAATCATTTCACACAGCACCACGTACCTGTCAGTATCAGAGAAAGGTGGCTTTGGACTGGAGAATTCACAGATGTGTGTACACAAAGCAACACGGCTTAGCAGATAGCAGCTCGTGTATGTTAGTGACTGTGAAAGTGAGTGTAGACTGTGGACTTCACACAGCAGTCACTTGGGGGTTAGTAAGCCCTCATCTTGTTTCCTAACGTCAAATATAACACTTGTGGTTTTAAAACTCCAAATTCACTTTTAATTTTACACTCAGGTAACAATTAAGGTACAAAAATATAACTAATTTTTATAAATAGAAAAATGAATTGTTAGTAGCTCCTAAATTTGTCAATTTTTTTCCTATGTGTAACTATTGTACTATATAATTCAAAAGACTTATATAGTTAAAGAAAATATGTTGAAATTCAGTAAGTCATCAATAAAATAAATAGTAAAAAGTCAGAGATTCATCTCAGTGGTACCACACTTGCTTCCCAAGTGCAGAGTCTTGAGTTCGAGCCCAGGTACTGGAATAGATAGAGGACAGATAACTAGCTAGCTAGCTAGTTAATATAGTTCTGATTTATGTCCTTTCTCTCTGTAAACACAGCTAAGTTAGCACAGGATTGGCCATCCAGAAAGAGAAACATATTCAATTATTCATATATTTTCAAGCATCTCTGTGTGAGATACTTGTGTGGAATGTGAAGGGGCAACAGCCAAGCAGAGGTGAAGTCTTTTCTTCAATTGATGCTTTACTAAGAGTAGACAATGCTAAACAGAAAACTTACTAATCAACTTTATGTCACTCAAACAAATATGAGATATTAATTTACAAAGAGGGGAGGTTTATTTTGTCTTACAGTTTTAAGAGATTGCAGCCTATGATTTCTCAGCACTGTTGCTGTGGGCTCACAGCAGCATATTGCTGTAGCAATGTGTGGTGAAGACACCTCATGGCTGTCAACCAAAAGAACCAGAAGAAAGGTTAGATTCCCAAAATTCCCTTCAAAGGCATGTGACCCAGGTCCTGCCGCTTAAAGGTGCCACCAATTCCCAATCATCCAATGGACTGGGGAGCAAGCTTCCAACACAGACCTTGGAAGGCCATTCAAGTTCTCAGCCATAGCAAATAACAAGAACACTTTATGTGTGATATGGAATAACAAGGGTGAAGAATGACTAGAAAGGGCCCAAAGAGGAGAAGGAATATTCAAACATGAGAGCAAATAGAAATTAGGTGTGCAGGTAGAATAAAATGTTTCTTGAAAATAAAATAATATTACATTTTAGTTCTTATAGAAGACATTGATGTTGTCTAAATTAGTTTTTACTATGCGTTCTTAAAGATCTCCCCAATCTGTACATTTTTCTGCTAAGGGCAAAATAATTATGTCAAAACCGTTTAGTTCTCTATGTTCCCTAGCAGTGACCTGCAGTTAATGAAAGATTTAGCATCCTGGACTTGTCGGAATAATGTAACATTACACAACACCATGAAAGCTGTCAGCAGCTAGCACCATGGTAAACTTTATATTTAAGAATCTGCTGATGCTGGCTGTGTTGATACTGGCTTTTAGTAACACTAGTTCTCAGTGAGTTCACAGTGAACTTGAAGCTGTACTCTGAGAATTACTGAAAGTGTTTTTTAAAGGGTTTTTTTTTTAAGATCTGACACTCGATATTTTTTACTTCATGCATTTGTAGATATTTTTCTACAGGACTTTGAAATATCTGGTACCCAGTAGGTATATCAACATGTCTGTCTTTTGTTTGCATTAACTAGCGAACTTCACAGACCTGTGGCTGTTGGATAAATATATCCCCTCCCCCTGAAAATGTCCTGCCCCTGCCTGAAACTCTCAGTAGGATTTGTAACAGTAACCCTTTTTCCTTTAAGCTCTGATCCTTCCTGGTAATTTCTTGTTTCTTTCAGGATAAAATGTAACAGCAATAGCTTTGATGTCTTTATCTGGCTGTATCCTTTCTTCTTTAAGAAGCAGTTCTTGTTTCTCCTTGGCTCTCAGGATGTGCTTTATGTAACATCAGCATGAAAAGAATTAGAACAGAAATGTATATCTCCTTTTAGAACTGTGTCTATTTACCTAATATAAAAGATACGGCAGTTTTTCAAAAGCCTAGTGGAACAATGCTGTACTCTTTCCAATTTCACAGTAACATTTGAGCCGTAACCAAACTCTTTGACAAGAATGAATTTTAAATCAGGAGACAGGGAAGAAAGATAATGTGCACTTTTCCTAGTGAAATAAATTACAGAAAGATGCATTTTAAAATAAAAAGTGATAAATAATTAAAACATGACTTGAAAGAGGAGGCATACATTACAAGAAAATAATGTGAAATAGTTTGGTTCTTTAATCTTTAAAAGAACTATTCACTTTCTCTGTGACAGTGACACATTTTCATCTCATCTCACTCACACATGTATCCTTTTTCTCTTCTCACCCAAATCTCTCAGGAGCTATAAACAACCAGCTAATATTCACTGAGCATCTACTATGGGTTAAGAACCATGCCAGAAAAAAAAAAAATTCTTTAATAGAGACTTGCCCCTCAAAAGACATCTTATTGTTGAGACAAGATTAACATAACAGAAATGGAGGTGGGGATATCACCCTCTTCAGTAAGGGCTGGTTCAAGGTCCCTGATGACATGTGTAATAGGATTTCCATGACAGGAGATATCCATATGAACTTGAATTGTCTTGAGTAGAATTATGAACAAAAAACACTTGAACTGAATAGTTAAATAACTAGAAAATTATTTTAAATGAAGACAAAAATCACAATTTAGCTCTGTGTATGTAATCTGACCCCCTCCTACCTATCTGACCCCACTTTAGTCATCTCACCACCAGCATAGCCCCAGAGGCCTTCTGTCTATTGCTAATTGGATACATGCACAGGTCTCAGGCTGCATTTTTTTTTTTTTTGAGACAAGGTCTTCCTTATAGTTCATGCTGGTCCTGAACTCAGCCTCAAACTCAGCAATCCTCCTGCCTCTGCCTCCCAAGTGCTGGGATTACAGGTGTGAGCCACCACACCCAGCATTGTAGTATGTAGTACTTATTGCTGGTGGGTGTGAGTCACTATGTCTGGGATTGTTGTATGTGGTTACCTGGATCGAACCTGGGACCTTGCACTTGCAAGGCAGGCCCTGGAATCACTGAGATAAATCCCCAGCCTAGGCTATATACTTTTAAAAATTAAAAAAGTGAGTCTGGACTCTAGTCCTTAATATGAATCTAAATATCCTTTTATTACCGTCTATAAAAACCTTAGATTACAGCTTTGGATATGAAGATTAAAGAGGTCTCTGGGGTCTTTTTTCAAAGAACATTAATCTCTTCACCCTTAAGATCTACTTGTCATCCAAAAGCATGACCTTCAAACATGATCACATGGAAGAACAGGTTGAAATGTATGGATTTTGGAGAAACACAGATATTTGATCTATAGGCAATGACTTTTTAAAATCAGTCCACTAAAAAAAAAAAAAACAAAAACAAAAAAACCTTTCCCTCACCTTGCCAAAATTCCAGAGAACAGTATTAAGTAGAATGGCAGTCTATTAATTCCCAGTGAAAAATTCGTCTGTCATTTATAATGATGTCCAGACTAACATGAACAACTGACTTCCTTCCGGTGGGAAAACTCCACAGGGAGAAAATCAGGGACCCTCTTACTAACATCAGAATCAGAAAAAGGGCCATTCTGAAGTAGTAAAGAATGACTCTCAGTTAATTATCAGCAGCTATTCTTACAAACTATTAGGAAGAGATGCCTTGCCAAGGACTTCACAGTTTCAAGAAACAGTGAAGAATAGTGAAGGTGTTAAAAGCCTGACCTTTGCTCAGACTCCAACTTCTCTCAATGCCCTGAGCCTCGGTTTTCTATAAGTGAGTAGGTAAAACCCAAAGTGGCTTAACTTTCATCATTTTAAAGTGATGATTTTCTACACTATTTGTAATTGTTTTAGGAAGGGATCTTAATTCATTATACTCTAAAGAAATTTGAAATAGCTGCAAACATCTCTGATCTGTTCATATCCTCTTTCTTATATATTTGGATTTCTTAATGATATCTCAAGGAGATCAATAGTTTTCAGTCACTTTTAACTATTAAAACACCCTCACTTTCATACTGAAACCACATCTTGCTAGTTCTATGGCTTCTAATACATCCTTATGTGAAGATTTTCTAAAGGTCCAGAGTAATCCAGTAATGACTCCAGAATGAATCCCAAAATGTGATCCATGTAATGATGACAGTTACTGCCTGGCAGTACAATGAGGACCCACACCAGAATGAAAATCAACACTGTGACTACACACAGTACATAACTGGAATGGAAGAAGTATACAAGTACAAAATGCTGGTCAACTGTCAACACCTTCTCTTGATAGTTAACAGCAAAAGTGACCAAAAACATACTACAAGTGAAGAGGACCTAACAAATCACCACCATGCAAACAGCCTTAACTGAAGCTCACAGGATGCAATACTCAACATGATAAAAGCACAAATTCTTCCACGCATGGATAGAAAAGATCTTTAATTGAATGAAGTGAATATATAATAGGTTAAAACTTATAATAATATGCAACTAAGACTACTTAGAGAATGTATTGTTACAAATAATACGTCAGTGAAAAAAATCTCTGAGATCTATAATATAATCTTCAACATTAAAAATATTTTAAAGGCTGATTAAATCCAAAATAAGTAGAAAGAAAATAAAGACAAGAAATTCAGCAATAGGGAATTAAAACTAGAGAAAACCTTCAAATCCTTTTAAAACCAATAATCACTGTATAATTTATAATAAGAACAAAAAGAGAGAACCCAAATTATCAATCCCAAAAATAAATAACAGTAACACATCCATCCCTACTGAATCTACAGTGACAAAAGATAACAAAATATTATGTATAACTTCATGCCAACAAATTGAATAACCTCGGTAAATGGTCAATGCTAAAAATGTTGCAAATATTAAAAGAACAGTAAGATAAATTTATGAACAATCCCATGGAAATACATTCCAAACTCTAGATGCAATGAGGAAAATGTATTCAATGAACATATTGTCAAAATTAACACACAAGGAAACAGAGCACCTGAATAGCTCTTATGTATTAAGAAAATTGACTCCAAAGTGTAAAACCTTCCCCCAAAGGCTTACCTGCTAAATTAGCAAGTGTTTAACTAAGAGAAATGCAGTTCTCTTCTAGATCATTTAAAAGAGGATTCTGAAGATTAAAATGGATTGTCAGCTTGATTGGCTGGGGAGCCACTCAGAGAATTAATGAAGCGCGCGTCTATGTGCATCCAGGTGTGTCACAGAGGCACGACCGTAGTGTTACATTCAGCCTCCTTCTCCTTCCTCTCTGGTGCTGCTCCGGGCCCTGCTTCCCAGCAGCCAGGCACGAAACAGCTTTACTCCACTACACCCTTCCACCGTGGTATTTCTAACTTGAACCCCGCCAGTCATGAACTGAATGTTCTTAAACCATAAGCTAAATAATCTATTTCCTCATTATGTTGTGGGTGTTGGGTGTTGTATCCCAGCAATGAGAAAGTTGGTTAATACAAATGGGTATTTTTCAAAAATAAGATTTGAAACCCATATTCCTGAAACCAAAACCAGATGCAAGCATTATAAGAAAAGTACGGAGTGATGTTCCTCAATATAGATGCAAAAGTTACCATCAAAGTATTAACAGAGCTAATCCAATAATATAAAAATAAAAGAATAATACTTCATTATTAGTGGTATTTATGACAAGAATACAAAACTAGCTCAACATTTAAAATAAGGCAATATAATTACCAAGAGACTAAAGAATACCCAGATATTCATCTAACACACAAAAGTCACATGACAAAATGCATAGTCATTTATTATAATAATAGTAGCAATCTACTAATACATGGAAACTTCTTCAATCCAATAAACAGCAATACAAGAAAATGTATGGTTAGTAAAACTTTTGTCATCAAATAGTAAATTGTTCCTTAAACTTAGGATGAAATCAAACATAATCACAATCCTCATTCTTGTTCAAGCTGTAGTCAGAGCATTAATGAACTCAATTAGGTGAGACAAAGAAACACAAGGCAGGGCCAGGGATTTAGCTCAGTGGTTCCAACACCTGCCTGGCAAGGGCAAAGTCCCAAGTTTAATCCCCAGTAACTACATACAACAATGCCAGACATGCTGACTCACATCCACCAGCGATCAGTACCACAAACCACAATGCCAGGCATGGATGGTCAGGCCTGAAATCCCAGCACTGAGGAGGCAGAGGCAGGAGGATTTCTGAGTTCAAGGCTCGCTAAGCAAGACCCTGTCTCAAAAGAAAGAAAGAAAGAAACACAAGACAAAATGACTAGAAAGGGAGAAGTAAAGTTTAATTTTCAGTCAAATTATAATATTTAAAGAACACCCTAAAAAAAACTCCAAAAAAGTTAGTAGAATTAATAAGGATGTTTCAAAAAGTCACAGGAAATAAGGCCTTGAAAAATGAAACAAAAGAGAAATGAAACCTGCACCCACACAAAGATTTATACATAAGATTGTTAGCAGCTTTAACTCTGATTACAAACTGCAAACAACCCAAATTTCAATCAACAGGTGAACAGATAAACAGAAAGCCGTATTTCCATGCACTAATACATAACTCATAAATAAATAAAGCAAATCATAGATACATCCAACAATATTATATAGAACAAAGATATAGACATAACCTAAGACATAGAAGACCTAAGACATAAAAGTATACATGTGTTCTACTTTAATTATTATTAAACTCTACAAAACACAAATCTGATCTATCATGGCAGAAAGCTGACTGGCATTGGCCAAGGCTGGACTGCAGTTGCCTGGGGAGATGCATCATGAAGAGGACGCCTTGGTGATTCTACCATTGTGCTCAGCTGAGCAGAGACACCAGGAGAGTACATAGGAATGTGAATGAAAATTTGTTCAAAATGGTCTCATTGACCCGCCATCTTACTATCCTCAGGGGAAACTACGGGTATCGTGGAGAAGAAATAGGCTCCTCTGACTGAAATGAACCCAAGTTTGTGATACACAATTTCTCAGTGTAATGATACTGTTGATTTACACCAGCAAGTTTAGGAATATTTGTTACACAGTAACAGCTAAGTAGAATAAAGACCCCTCAGGAGATCTTAGTAAAACTACTAACAATACAAGAAAAAGAGAAGCTCTTCAAAGCAACTGAAGAAAAAGACGTATGGCATTCAAAACAATCACAAAAACTACTAATGACATCAAGAAGTATATGAAACTAGATAAAAAGAAACTATGAAATAAAACAAAATGCCTTTTTTAATTGGTCATAGTTATTGACAAAGCAGAATTCTCTATATTCTAGGATGAAAAGTATATAAGAACATTTATGGATGAGTATATGAAATTCATATTAGCAGGCCTATATTAGAAGAAATAAAATAATAGGAAAATTTATAGAGGGAGGAAGTAGATTAGTAGCTGCATAGAGCTAGAAATGCACATTTCAAATGAGTGGCCTGGATAGTAATCAAGTTATATATCAACACATGTCCTTTTATAAGAAAAGAGAAAAAAAGAGATTTTAATAGAATTTCAAAGATGAACATAGAGATAAAAACAGTTAAATGAGTAAATACATGAGTATAACACAATAACGAAGAGAAATGTTACAAGAAAGAAGGCATATGAGAATAGTAGGTCTTGTGTTTAGACAGAAGTAAATGGAGAAAACTGTGTTATGTTCTTGCACTGTTTAGAAAGAAGGAAAAACTATCATTTAACATGACAGGTTAAAAATGCATTATTACAAGTCATGTATCTGATAAAGATTTATATCCACAATATTTGAAGAAATTAGCAGGCAGAATATGAATATACAGAATACATGACATTTTACATTCAGAATATGTAAAGACATTTTACAACTCAAAAGAAAAGAAATCTCAATTTAAAATATGCCAAAATGAACAGATAACTCATCCAAGAAAATATACAACAGGCTGATGATTAAATTAAAAGATGGTCAGCATCATCAATCATCAAGATGGATTTAAATTAAAATCACAGTGAAGCACTACTTCCCACCAGAATGGCTATGATCAAAGTGACAGTATCAGGCTGTAATAAGGACACAGAAGTGGAGTCCTTGGGAAATGAAGACGAGGACAGAAAGGGGAATGGTCACTGTGGAAAACAGGTTGGCAGCATCCTGTAGAATTAAAACCATTCACTGTGCAATCCACCTCATCCCTAGAATATACTCAAAAGGAATCAAAGCATGTATGTAACTGTTAAAGTACACATCTACACAAAAGATGTATGTAAATGTCCACAGTGCTGTTCATAAGAGCTAAGAGTGGAAATAATGCAAATGTCTATGAGCTGGAAAGAAAAGCAAAATATAGAATATTCATACAAAGAAATACACTCAGTAATGAAAAGGGATAAATTATGCATACTATAATGACTATATTATTATTTAAAATAATTAATTAAATTTTATTTAAAATATGCTTTTAAGTGAAAAAAAAGGCATAAAGACTACATAGTGAGTCAATGTAAATGAACCATGCACAGAAGGGAGATGTATAGAGCGGACATTACAAGAGCACTGGAGCTGGAAATCCCCTTCACGAGGACACACTGGAGGTGAGCAAAACGCCGGAAAACTGAACTGTGGGAGGAGTTGCAGAATTCCATAAATAAACTAAAATTCATTGAGTCATATGCTTATGATAGAAAAATTTTATATTATGAAAATTTTATCTCAACACCACAATATTAAGAAACAAAACACTCTTAAGATTAAAATCTTAGGCTTTGTGCGGCAGCAGTATTGTAACCAGTGAGGTTTATGTGAGGCATGATTACTGCTAGACAAAGATAAAAATCTTAAATTGTATCAGGAAAACATCACACCAAAAAAATGCCACAATATTAGTAGCTAAATACAGTGTGTAAATCAATGAAAATTTTTGTTTTCCAAAATATGATTAAAATGTTAAATATCTTACCCCAGCTTGATTTTTAGAACATATTGCATCTTTCATATACTTACTATTCAGTAATATTCTTAAAATATTTTTTTCTATTTTCCAGAACCATTGCTGCAGTGTTGTTCATATTTTCCCCAAGTCTACTTTTTCCTCATTAGACTTCACAAAGCCTAATGATAGAGAGTTCTAGCATTTCTGTTTCAGCAAAGGAAAACTAAAGTTTATAGAAGTAGAACAAATTTTCAAACATGACACTAACAGATTCCTTCTTTAAGATTACTGAGCCCAATATCCCCTTTTCACACTGCTTTCCTGTTAGTAAATTAGATATATTTCTCATTTCAGAAACATAATATAAAATTCAACTATTTATTGTTGACTATTTCTTGATCAGTGAAAAAATAAGTTCCCTGTGGATATGAAAGAAAATTAAATCATACTGGTGCATGCATGCGTGTGTGTGTGTGTGTATGTGTGTGCGTGTGCGTGTGCATGCACGCACGCACGTGTGAACGTGTTGATTTGTTTAAAATTTGCATGCATCCACTCTTTGATAACATAGAAAAGGGATTAGAGACAGAGCCAAATGTACTGCGGTCCCGGGTTCTAGATAGAAGATGATACCAAGGGGAGCCAATTTGTTTAAGGTAACAATTTGGAGTCAGCTTTATCTGTTAGTCATAATTATTATGAACATCTTAAGGTCCTGCTTGATATACTAGTAATTCTCCTGATCCATCTCCAATGTTAACCATCAAGTCTGAGCAAAACAGCAAAGGAAATAATATAAACAGTTTATGGCCAGCGGTGTCTTCTAGAATGTGTACCAAGGTGTAGCATCCAGCTCCTAGGTTCAACCGAAAGATGGATAAAAAGAGCGATTACCCACTGCACAGAATAGCTGTCACAAGCTATAAGCATTTAATAGTTGCAGATTTTACAACACATTTACTCTATGTGTTTTAAATAGAACAAAGATTAATCCAATGGCATAGCTTCCTGATATTCTAGAAAGATAGGACCAAGAGGGAAGGGAATCTCCACGTGGATCTTCACACAGTAAAATCAGCAGAATGGGAAGAGAGTATCCCAAACCACTCACATTGCAAGCATTCATAGGAGAGACAGAAAGAGAGACAGTGAGAAATAGACTATCATAGGATATATTAGAGTAAGAAATACCCTAGACAAAAAGACAGGTTTGCACTTAATCATCCATTAGACTAATACAAATATGTACACTGACCTGAACCATCATAAACTGGGATGAAGACAATGAATGAGGAACCCCACCAGATCCGACAGACATTTTAGCAGAGTGAGGACTAGCAAAGGTGAGAAAGAAATTTTCCTCTATGAGCAACACTCAGCCATTTATATTTCAGGAGCCATTCAAAATGTGCAGAGGAAATGCAGTAGGTAAACAGTTTCCTTATTGTCCACAAAGAAATGATAAATGATCAAGGAAATAAATACATTTAATTTGATTTAAAGATCATACAGTGCATAAATCCATCAAATATTACACAATACCCCAATAATATGTGTACTTTTTTAGCACTTAAAGATAAATTTGAAAAGAGGACTATAATATGATGATAAAGTTTAGCTTAAAATAATAATTCATCCAGTGAGATATGATTGCTTTCATGTGATAAAAGTTCATTTGCAACATTATTACTTTTACTCAAGTATAATTTATAAATAAAATTTCATCTGTGATATTCAATGTGATATTTTAATATCTGCACATATTCTTAAGTTATTAACTCTAACGTATCCATCATCACACATACTTACCATTTTTTCTATAGTGCGAATGTTTAAACATTTAGAATCTACTTTCCTCACAAACTTGGACTATACAATATATTCTGAATAAAAATAACCATCGTGCTATATAATATATCTCCAGAATTTATTTATCATGTCTCTGACCCCTTCCCCATGCCACCCTGCCCACCCACGTGAGTAAAATTACTGACATCTTGATTCATGTGAGCCAAGTTAAGACAATTTTTAAATCTGTGTGTTATATTAGCAAAACTCCCCCAGTGGTACTTGGTTTAGTTTTGGTAGTCATAATTTCTGAGCAAAGGAAAGAATACCTAACCAAGCATTTCTAAAACAACTTCAGCATGACTTAATACATTCACTTTCTTTTCTCTATTCTACCTCAAAGTCTGCACAAACCTGTCAAAGTTCTAAGTCCTTACTGCAATTCTAATATTGGTAATCAAGGATAAGTGTCTAATAATTTTCATTCCAGGACACTATTTTATCAATAGCTGTATATATTCCAAAATACTAACTGAAATCCACCCACCCAAGGTGCAAACATAAACACGAATAACAATTATTTCAATGGAATTCATCAACTCTCTACAATCAGGGTCTTTCCCAACCTTCCAATTACCATCAGCTAAAGACTCCCTACTCCTCCCAGTTTGATTGCCCTGCGTAGCTAATCAAACACTTGCCTATTCCTCCTCCAAAACACACTGCACTTGTGGATGACCTGCATCAGAATCATTTTGAGTCCTGGTTAAGACTTCTTGTGGTGCCCTGCTTCAGAGCCATTGAATCAAGGCATCTAACCTAAAGGTGTAAATGAGTTCCAAAATGTATGATAGCTATTGTGAAACTGGAAGAGAATGTTCAGAGGAAAAAGGGAAGAAAGTAAAGAAGGGAAATTTAAAAATTTGATGTTAAAGAAATGGAAACAAATCTTATGTATATAGGGGGTGGGTCCTGAAGGGAGGGCAGGGGAATAGGAGAAATTGTGAATCAAGATGTATCATGTACAGATACAAATTCTCAATGATGAATGTGACCATAATGTATGTATAAAATGTGCCAATACAATTAATTACAAAATAAAAAGAGCCTGAGAATCTATATTTTTAGCTCACCCTACCAAGGAGTCTTCCATACCCCGAAGTTTCCCAGCTATCTGAGTCTTGTTTTCCAAATTTCCTGCCACTTCTGGTCCAGATGCTTGTCCTTAGTAACAGCATGCTGACAGATTCTCTCTCCCTCTAATGCCTTCTCTGGTACACTCTTGTGTGAAATTCTCAATACCCTTATCATAAATCCCTTCTACTCATATTACAAGACAAATGCAGACATCTATATTGATCATGAAAGGACTTCTATGAAAGTATCCCATTGTGTCCGACCCACCAATATTTCTAATATTCTACTATTTCTCCTGGGTCACTTCAATACTCTGTTGGTGAGCTCAGGAAGAAGTAGATTTCCACTTTGTTCTTTTCATGGTCTCCCTTTCCCTTCTTTATACTACCTATCATTTGCTTATCTGCTTAAGGTTCTTCCTAATTTCCTGAAGTCTGATATACCTTTCAAGTAGAAAAGCCATCATCATCTTCTTTAAAGGACCTGGAATATAGAGTCACAAAGTATAAACTTATAAAAAAAATCCTACTAGTACCAATCACTAGTTAGTGATTTAGGATAAATGTGTCTAATAAATGTGAAATGACATACAATTCATCATAGAAACTCCATAAAGACTAATTTCTTTCCTTAATATTCTCTTTACTATAGAATGTGGTAGTCATATATTTGTTGGCACATTATCTCTTCATGTAACCTATTCCTGCCATAAGTAGGCTTTCATGGGAAAGCCATTGTGTGTAATCCTACTGAGGCTGTGCATTCCCTATCATCAGTACCACTCAAGCGGCCACCATATGACACCCAGCTCCAGGTCACACCCAAACACACACATACACACCATGCTGAACCAGTGGTTTCAGGGGTAGACACATTTCCTCTGAGTCCATCTCTATAAATCTGGCTGCACCCTAAAGAAGTGTGTACTAATCACTAGGATTGCTGGCTATGCCTTTTAAGTCAGCTTAAAGATGCCAGAAACCTACTTTGTTACCAAGTTAAAAATTCGCCCCTCAAAATTCAGCCAACGTAAAGGAAAACAGGTCTCGAAGGAAGAACAGCAATGTCCTCGGAGCATCGTTTTTCACTTCTGAAGCCATCATGCTCAAGAGCTGAGTATAAATATTCTACTAATAAAAGACAGTGAATTTCTTTTGGATTAGTCATTTTTTTATAAGAAGCCCTGGCTAATATAGAATTTCCAGGAAGTATGGTGTTAGAAGTAACGGATTTAAAATAAAGAGAGAATTGAGTCAACATAGCTGAGAACCCAGGTAAGACATTGAGGGCCCTCATTTTACTGTGAGAATAAGCACATTATTGGTTTTTTAATACTTCTTATGTCTAACACTTCAACTGTCAGGAACTAGTATTTTGTTTGAATTAATGCATAGAAGAAGGAACCTTGGTGAGCAGAGGAGAAGGGAGGGAAGGGCAGGGCAGGGGACATGAAAAGCGTTAAGATGTATTGTGGAGGGAAGGGTTAAAATGATCAAGATATTGATATATGTAATTATTATATATTGTAAGCATATACAATACTAATTTTAAAAGAAAATAACAAAAATGAATAATTAAGATTGTACATACCTGGGCGTGTGCTAACGCCCCATGGTGAATATCATCATTAGATACTACATCATGTACTAATGAAAATTAAAATGAAAAAACTAAAATCTAGGAAGCATAAAAAAAGGAAGCTTAGCCAGGAACAGTGCCACACACATGTAATACTAGTACTCTGGGAGACCGAAGCAAGATCACAATTCAAGTCCAGCCTGGGCAACTAAGTGATACATTCTCATTCATATATACGAATATAGAAGATATAGAGAGGGGGGTAAGAAGGGAAAGAGAGAGAGAGGAAGTTTGTTGTTAAGGAATTATATGATAAATGATATTAGATTGTGATAACCATAATTTTTAATATATTCACCAGAATTGTTTTATCTTCTTCCTAATATAAAGTTCATCTTTATCATGAATAATCCTTTCTGTGACCTTTTCTATTATATCTCCAGTTTCCATAGGGATTAGTCTATGGCTCAAGAATTAGTACATGGCCAATCAGAGCAACCTAAAGTCTGGTAACAGGGTATTTAAGAATAGCATGTCACCTGGGTGAGACCAATCTCAACCTGCCTGAAAACTTTCACTGTGAATAATAAAGAAGCATTTTATTGGAACAGCTAGCTACATACGTAACACAAGTACACAGTTTCCTTTGAATGCCATTTAGGAACATATTGTCAGATATTAAAGCTAACACAGAAAAAACGGACGATGAATGGGGAAAAAAATATGACCTAGGAGCAACGACTTCACTGAAAGATAGTTCTGCCTCCTATACTTCTTAGTTACATGGTGCGACTGGATTGTCCTTAAATTAAGTGGGTGAGATTTCTATCCTTTGCAGAGTCCTGAGTAGCACATTTGAATAGTGCTCCTGTTTCACCTCACAGATGCATAGCTCTCGCATTAAAACACTCCTTCCAACTGAACAGTAATCCCTTTCAGAAGACACTGGGTCATTTATTTCCTTTTTCATCTGTAGATTCCTGATAGAATATTAGAATTCCTTACATGGAAATTCAAGGGGAAATAGAACAAATTAACTCATAAGTGTAATAGAAATTCATACTATCCTTTTTTTTTTTTGTTTTATGACCATATTTAGTTAATTTTTCCAAAAGTACTTATGGATACAGTATTCCAAGGAAAGTATCATTAAAAAAAAGAAGAAGAAGAAGAAAGAAATCTAAATATATCCAGCTTCTGGTGGTATTTAAGAAGCTTTTGAGAAGATTTTAGCTTTTATGCTAAAGGCCCATTTCACATATTGTTATTCTTTTTCACAAGTGTAACAGTTTCAAAATCACAAAAGAACTTGCCTGTATGACAGTAATTACAGCAAACTCACCAGTATCACATGGTCACCACTCTCCGCGACTTCAAAGGCATATGTTTTGACAGTGGCAGCTATCGTTTACTTCTTGATTCTGTTAGGATTTGAGAAATATTAACTGCCATGATCTGCTCCTTTCTATATTCTGGATTTGATTATTATTATTATATCAAAAATGTCTAATCCTAAATACTAGTGAACTTAGTAGGACCACAATTTGACCAATTCTGGCTCCCAACTCTTTTACTGCTGAACAAACCACACAAGAACAGAAGAACCTAAGAAGGTCTTATAAATGGCCAACTTTTTTTTACTTTTCTACTTCACTGAGTTAAAAATATACTTCCAAGATCAGAATCCTAAATGTACAATTGGAACACTGAAATATTCTTGTTTTGTTTTGTTTCATATAGAAATTAAAGAATAACTTTGAGGTTTGATATTCCATTAGTCAGGTTCGCCAGCAGGACAGAGAATTTACCCAAGGTCCTTCAAATAGAGATTTTGATAAAGAGACTCTTTTAAATGGCGAGTGATATAGTCAGGATTTTAAAAATTAACAAGTAATGTTGAAGTACCCAGAGGCCAGCCTTAGTGAAAAGACATCATCGCTGCAATATCTAATGGGAACAGAAGAAAAGCACTCACTGAGCCCTTGAAATCTGGAGCTGTCAAGAAAAGATCTCCTGAGAAAGTTGTAGGGGGAAGAAAATAGCACTTTCCAGGAAGAATTCTTCCTCCTTTCCCTGCTTCTCTTTGGTATAATTCAATGAGAAGCAGCCAACAAGGAAACCCAGGGAGGGAGGCAGTTCATAACAGTCATTCTTCTTGGGCCGACAATCAAGTAGAGAAAAGCAAAACTGTTCCAAGAGGGATAGGTAAAGATGGATAAAGCTAGAGTAACTATCAAGGAGTATAGACTTGATCTATGAGAATCCCCAAGCAGAAAGAATTCATGGTTCAAATTTTTCCCACTATATTTCACTTTGCTCTACCTCTTTTATACATAGCAAAATAGCTCAGTGTGTTTGAAGAGGACCAGACACTGTGAGAGAATGACCAACAATAGGGCTCTTGCATTTTTGTAAAAATCTCTCCTTAACTCAAACTAGCATCGAGATGTTGCTTGACTTCCTTTCACGGCATACAATAGGCTTCCAAAAACGTGTACAGAGTCCTCCAGTCACAGTCTGTGCAGTGGTTTATCACTAGAGGAATTTAGCAGTCAGGAGTGAAGACAACGCAGGGTAAGTCTCTGCATGTTTAAATGTCATGCTGTTCTTTGGTTGCTGCTTCTTTCCGCCCTTCTTTCCTTCCGGCCAGTAGTACCATTCATTCTTCACACTGTGTTACATGTATTATCTCGCTGGTTTTACCCCTTGTACTATAACAAATTTTGCTAAAATAAAAATAACATATAGCTGTTGCAAAAATTTAATTTTGCTCACTGGTCAGTCTTGGGCAATAGTGCTATCCCTTTTCGTGGAACAATATTAAGAGACTGGAAAATATGAGTCTTCTATGTGCTTTAGCATCTGTTTTAGTCTGGGAACACTGCTGTTATGAAATATAGAGAAGCTAACATATAAACATCAGAATTTTCTTATAATTCTAGAAACCAGGAAGTTCAAACACAAGGCTTCAGCTAACTCAGTGTCTGGCAGGCTTTGTGTCCTGGATAACAAATGCTACCTTTTCGCGCCTCCCTCCCACTGTGGAAGAAACAAGAGCACATCGTCAAGTCTCGGCTATCAGGGCACTAGTTTCATTCATGGACCTTATGATGGTTGCTTCTTGTAGCAGCTTCATTGGGTTAAGGAATCCCCCAGAATGCTCTTAAACTGCTTTTCCTAGATGTGTGTGAGGTTGTTTCTAGAAGCAATGAGCACATCAACCAGGAGACTGATCGAAGAGCAGTCCTCATCAGTGTGGACAGGCAGCATGCAACCTACTGTAAACCCAAAAAGAACAGGAAGGCATACGAAGGGCAAAGTCATGAATCTGCACTGAGCTTCCATCATCTCTTCCCTTTCGATGTTGGAGCCCCTCTTACTTATGTTTTTCTCATGCCCTGAGACTCTAGAGCTTACACTATTGTAACCTCTAGTTCTGCAGCTTTCGAATATGGCCTGAATAGCATTGCCAGCACTCATGGCTTTCCAGCCTGCACATGGACTTCTGAACATCTATAAGGATGTAGATCAATTCCAATTCCCCTAGGAAAACTAAATATAATAATATAAAATACCAGGGGGAAAAAAGATGAGATTGTAACAAAAAAGTAAGGAAACAAATTTTATGTATATGGGGGGGGCGGTAGGGTAGGTAGGGCTATGGGAAAAAATGAGAATTAAGTTGTGTCTTATACTGGTACAAATCCCCATTAGGGAGTGCAATCATGATGCATATATGTAATGTACCAATAAACATTAAAAAATAAAAAAATGAAAAATAAAAAAATACCCAAATAGTAATATAAAGTATTATTTCTATCAACTCCATGTCTCTGGAAAACTCTAAATTAAAATGTCTTCTGCCTTTGTGACATAATAGTCTCCCCAAACCAAAGCTCCATTTTGTCATCCTGGCCCGTAAAAGGTAGAATTTCCGCATTAGGATTTTGCAAAGACATTGAGACTAGTGGTAATCAACTGCCTTTCCTTTCTTCCTTGTATTTTGAAGATGGTTCTGACTTTCTGAGAGTTAACATTCTTAACTGTCAAAATCTGCCACTTTACTTGTGTAAAGTCAAATATTTACTTTATTCAGATCAATGTGTTTGATATGTAACTTTCCTCCACCCAAATAAAATAAAATGCTCTACCCTGAGGTAGAGTTTAGACAGAACATCATATTCGGGGCCTCACTGAGAACCCTAAGGCTCAATTGTCTATTCCCTAGAATCTTTGGGGAATTTTTTTTTATTCAATTCAATTCATTAAACATTTATTCAACATTATGTGGCAGATACAGAATGTTTCCCTTAAATCACATGAACTTTTGGAAACAAAGTAGATCATCTTTAATAGAATAATAGTATGAGGTGCAGTTTCCTTGAAGTGTGGAAGTAGAAAAACAGCATCCAGGAAGCTGCCAGAAAAATGCCTGAAGGAAAGTGAGGATGCCAGAAGCGGTTAGCCAATGAAATCCTTCTCTGGAACTTTCTCTACATTCAAGTATTGCCCTTGCTTACTGGATGGCATTACCTTGGCATTCTTGTATTCTCCCCAGATCATATCCCTGAGACTACTATCACAAACGAAATGATTCTTCCGACATAACAAGGCAGATACAAAATGCGATGAAAGGAGGGACAGAGACCGTGATGTGAAATAACAAGGCTGCTGGCCCAAAGGTTCACAAATTGCTTCCTGGAGTTTGCATCACAGCAATTTTCACTCACTTTGAAGATTTCTCAAGGGCAGAGAATGTTTTCCTCTCTTAGCAAACAATTCCACTTGCAGCAGGAAGGAGGTGTCCTGTGTATAGCCAGACACCAAAGCTAATAAAGCGAACCTGAGAAGAGTGGGTTTGGAATTGAATCTTTTCAAAATCCTCTTGTTCACTCCACTGGGGAAGAAGCACTTGGTGTATTTGTCGCACATTAGCAGACGTCGTATGCAGAACTCATCAGTAAAGAAAGTGTGGCTTTAAATGAACATCATAAACATAAGAATTAAAAAAAAGAAGAAGACAAATGCCAGATATTTTTTCTCACTCACTTTTACAAAGCTTTGATGACCCTCTGTCTGTTCATTTCAAATAAATGAGAGTCATAAAGGCCCAACCAATTAACACACAGAAGCTCTGTGTGGAGTATATTAAAAGATAGTTCTAAAGCAAATGATAACTGGGCCAAGGCCCTGTCGCTCTGTGTTGTCATTCCAGGAGGGCACCTCGTGGCCATGCCAAAGCATTTGGGACCTGCTTTCGCAAACACTGAAAATTAAAGTTGATCCAAGCTTAACTTGTACTGGGAAATACAGCTATGAACACATCACACACTGATATGCATCATAAAACTAATTGTCATTAAACTACTACTAGTAAAACAGAATGAACAGACAATCAAGAATTAAACTGACTTTGAACAAAGAAAATAGTACAGATTTTAAACCCTTTTTATTTTAGATATGATGCATTGGGCCACCAGTTTATAAAATATTTTTGTTTTTCTTATTCATAAGAACTATTTGTAAAATCATAGATGTACAGAAACTTGCTATATTATCCAGGAGAAAAAACTAAGGCATTTGCCTTAAGATCTCATGTGTCAAACAGAGGCAAATGCCTCTGTTTTGTTCCCAAAACCTTTGTCAAATTGGGGGACATCATAAACACACAGGAAGTAGGGTTTATCTGCAAGACACTGTGCATGGGCCAAACTGTACTTATCGATAGAGGCTACCTTCCTGCCAGTACGTTCTCAACCCCTCAAGTGACTGATGGAGATACAGTGGAACAAAGCACGTAATGGTGTAACTGCCGTGTAGTTCGCTCATTAAAGACCTGTTGCTCACTACAAAAGTGGATTCTGAAGAGAGCTGCACCCCTGCTCCAGTGCTGCCAGCCACTGCTACACATTTTAGGTTCTTCCTGGCAGTTTCCTGGTGGTCTCACCCACCACCTTGAGACTTTCTGATGAGTAACTAGTCCAGGTGCTGCAACAGAATGCTCAGATACTGGACTCTTTTTCTGCTACTCTCAACTCACTTTGTCCTTTTCTGCTGTCTCCAGGGAATTAAGACAGGAAGAAAGAAAGATAGAGAGAGAGAGAGAGAGAGAGAAAGGAAGGAAGGAAGGTAGAGAGGAAAGAAGAAACAGAAAGAGGAGAGATAGAGGGAGGGAAGAAGAGAGGGAGGGGGGAGGGGAGAGAGAGAGAGACTATTTTTTTCAGTCTCTCAGCAATCCATTCTACTGCCTCAGCACACCTGGGCTCCTGAAAAAACATGACTAGATTTTGCTAAGGAGGGCTTGATAGTTGCATTTTTCTTAAAGAAAGAACCCAGTGACAAGCTATTATTTAATATTGTCTTCTATTGATGGTCAATACAATAAAATATTTTCACATTCACCCTTAATCAACAAATTGCAAACCAAAATATACTTTAGTTGCTATTTTTCACAGGGAAGATTGGAAAATATTTTAAATATCAGTATTACCTGGTATTAGTATAGATGTAAAAAACCTTCTGCTGCCCTGATTTGCCTTGAGAGAAAG